>JANBOI010000208.1:0-13532 GCA_027595825.1 Coemansia biformis
TGGCAGGACAGAGGTTAGCAGAGACAACGCCCGCTGGTCCAGATACAGCCACACCCAGACATTCTTGCCACCCACCTTGAGGCTTGCGCTAAGGAAATGGCCGTACTCCCTCTGAAGCATCGTGCGCAAGTTGACGTCAGCAACGCCACAGAGTATGTTCATGAATGGTGCGTCGTATTCGTCGACAATGAGTACTGACCCGCGCCCGAACAACCAGTAAAACACCTCCATCAGCTCTGGGAGAAGGGCACCGATATCAACAAGGTGGGTTGCGTTGACATCTCTGAGCTCATCCAGAAATTTGAACGAGTTAATGATGCGGGTTATATCCTCCCTATAGCGATGCACATTCGCCATGATAGTGCCCCTGTCACGTGCACTGATGTCCACCACGCCGCCACCAAGCAGGTTCCTGAGAAAGCGAATGTGGCCCCTTGCAGCCCTCACCACAGCCTTACGCAGCTGCGCCGCTGCTTGATCGACAGACTGTGGGCCCTGTCCCTAATAGATGCCCATGGTAATGACAGAGTAGCACAGTTAGTGTGGCATTTCGCAGTGTGCATTCGCAGTTGAGAATTCGCTCTCAGCAGCAGGCAGTGCACAATACTTACCTTCAAGTCCAACTTGAACACGGCATAGCGAGCAAAGTGTTTGTCAAAGCACTCCCTGTTATCCTGGTAGATGGCGCACTCTTTGAACGCCTCCATCCGCTTGTTGCACGATATATCTGACACCACCGCAAGAAAGCCATTCAGCGCGTCAAGAAATGACGTCTTGCCCATGCGCCGGGGATACAGCCCTGCAATGACCATAGGCACATTCTCGCCCATGACATCAGCTAATGCCGCCGTCTTGTCGACAAAGGCCGTGCCGTTCATCATGTAGCCTACCCATGCACTACCGCCAAGCATGGGGGCCCTGCCGCACACCCTTGTCCGCGAGGAGGTGCTCACAGTTGAAGGCACCTTTGTCGTCTGTGGAGATGCACTGTGACCGTCAGGCTGTGGCACTGCCTGGGCCTCTGGGTGCGCTTCCTCCTGCGGTGACGTGTCCTGCTCAGTGGACGCAGCCGCAGTCGCAGCATTTGGGTCCTGGCTCGGATGGTCGCCATACGACGGCTGCTGGTCATCACTGTCGCCCTCAATGTCCAAGGCGGGGTTCAACGCACCAGCTTCAAACTGCTGCGTTGGCCGGGACTGCGGGTCCTTGCATTCTGACGAGCCCACGGCCTGGAGGGTGCGTCTGCGTTTTCCTGGATGCCTGTCGCTCATGTCGTCCGAAACCATGGCCGGGTGGGCAATGACTGCTGACTGCACTCGAGGTGGTGGAAGCCAGCTACAGGGAGTGCGGAGTGCGGCAATGGAAAGGAGAAGAAGCAACACGCGGTGGAAAAGCGCAGAAGAGAAGAGAAGAGCAAGTGGCGCCCTGGCTGCGCTTTTCCGCAAGAGTGTGGCTGCGGGCCATCTACCCATCCGCCCGGCCAGCTGTGGGATGCTCACCGGTGCGTTAGCGCTTGGATGCACTAGAATCGTGGTGTGGATAGTTCTCTCCTTGGGCACCAGAGACACCCAGTGTGCGCGGGGCAGCTTTGAGCAATGATGTCCATTGCTGTTGTTGCTCCCGCCCCCGGCCGCAAAGAGGTGCGGCCGACTGCCGGAAGCGGCGGGATTGGCAAACGCGCGGCTCTGTGCCAGAACCACCTCGCTGCGCTGATCCCGGCCGCCGCCCACAGCAAGCAGTGGGTTAAGACGATTCTCAAGCTATATAAGCAGCGTATCGCCGCCAAGACTTAGCAGAACTCCTTGTGAGCGAAACGTGTCTACGCTAAATTACATACGCTCTATTCCTTCCGCTTGCAATACTGTCGTACGAGCAGCAGCATGCTGCGCTAATAGCTCAGGCCAGCACGCTTGCCACTAGCATGTCGCGGCAATGCTCTCGCACAGCTGCTCACCTTCCAGCCACGGTGCCGCACTGGAACACGTACAATCGTTGGCGGGCTTACCCGCAGCAGGACCACCCGCAACATTCACCCGGCTTCCAAAGCAGCATACTTCAAATGACGATCGACGGCATGGCGGCAGTTGCTGGCCTCGATTGGTATAACGGGCATTTGCAGCTGCAACAGTGGACTCGTTAGCATAACCACCGTCTCAGGCATCATCTGTAGCACCCACTGGCAGTGGCAGCGGCGGCAATAGCGAGTCCAGACGCAACATCTGCCAAATAAGCATGGCGCAGAGTTGACTCTCATCAATACCCATGCCACCGCTCCTATCGCCGCCAACAAGAACCAAGGAGTTACCAGCAGTAACTCACACCAAGCCTTACAAATGATGTTGGCCAACGAATCGAAAGAGCCACATGCTCCATGTTATTACTGCAAACATGCACCTGTACTATGATTCGGCAAAACATGCACATCTGCAAACCTAATGTTGTGCAAACACACCACCACCTTTCTGCACGTCTAGGCCTGCGTGCGGCTGACCTTCCTTCCTCGTCAAATCTGGCCACTTCCCGCCCGCACCATCTTTGCACCTGTCACCTTTGTTTTTTGGACTTTCTCCAAGCAAAGTACCCTTCTTGCCATGTCCTTGGCTTGCTCGCCTTTATGCGCCATGTACGCAATGCAGCAGGGCAACATGTTAACCGAGCCCATGTGGTTTATACTACCTGATGAGGTGCCACACAGGATGCCCACACCACAGAGGGGTGTAGTGTGCCCCCCTGCAAGCACCACCTCCCGCAGTGCATCCAAGGAGCGGCAGGCGCAGCCAAAAAAAGAGTGGGGCAGGAAGACTTGCCGCGCTCTCCCTCTGCAATCCACCGTGTTTTTGGACGCATAGAACCCGCAAGCGAATGCTGCAAGTGGCCGGAAGTCCCACGTTGGACAAAAGATGCTGCAAAGACGCCCCGTGCTTACCGGAAGTTGGGGATGTTGGCGGTGCATGGCAGGGAGGAGGCCACACTTTCCTTGCCGCTCCGATACTAGTAAAAAGCTCAGCAAAGCAAGCATGGTGGACGCCGTGCTTTCTTTCTATGTGCGCAGCCACTACCCGCGTTTCTCGACGCTGCAGTGTGCGGACGCCCTGGAAGGTTGCCCCCCCCCCACGCACTTCCTTCCCGCGCTGCTGTCGAAAGTCCACAAGAGCGCTCTGCGGGCGGGCGGCCTTCCTCCTACGGGACGCCAAAAGACGTGAAATCCAGGACTTGGCGCTCCTGCTGCATTGGCCGAACACCCGCTTGGAGGGGCTGGCAGCTAGGCAGCGGGGTATAAAAGCAACCACTTTCCATCCCTAGCCGCCCGCCCCCTCCGTCCAAGACACAACCTCACTAACCTTTTCACCACCACCTCTTGCGCCTTCATCCCGCCACGCTTTCGATACATCCCAGGAATGCCAGGAGCTGGTTTAGGTCCATTTACTCGAAGGCCGGACGGGACCTACAGCGTGCCCGCCGGATACACGGTATATAGTCTCAAGCAGAGTGGTCGCAGGGTATTTGGCAACATCACCCGTGTGCAATGCGGGGATGGTATTTTGGGGGATGACACTCCGCTGGAGGCTTGCTACGGGCAGACCCTAACATTAGTTTCACCTAGTGGCATAACAAGCGACGTTTGCTTTGTGGCATGATACCCCGGCCCCTGTCATAAACGTTCTGCGAAGCAAACGAAGAACAAGTAAGAAGGGTGGGCTCACTTCATGCCGCATGCCCGATACTTGTGCTGCAAAGTCGGCCTTGGGGGGATCGCGTTGGTCGATGGCCCCTTGCCATCCCGCTCCCGATGCCGAGCTTGAGGCTAAACAGAGGAAGCGTGTCACCCTTTGCTGCGCTGCTGACCGGGGCCAACCATTGGTTGGCTTTGCGAGTAGGTAATTCCACACCCCGTGGCTTGCGCTGCGGCTGTGGCTGCCGCGCCGTTGTGGAGGGGGGAGGTTGACAGCAGTGGCTGCTGCCCGCACATACAGGAAGGCCAGAGGGGCCACCGACGGAGCCACTATGGCGGGCAATAGCGACAGCCTTGCTTTCTTTTCCTCGCCGAGCGCGCATCTCCGCCCGAGACACGGGCGCGGCCATGCGAGCACTGGACCTGTTGCCCGCCGTCGCCGCTGCACATGACTCTGGCCCCCGTCGCCCACAAATGCGCGGGAGGGGCAGAGGCGGGGCAGAGGCTGGCTCTTCATAATCTAATCTTTGCCGTTTGCCGGCTTATCTCCGTTGCCTCTAATTTCCTTCTCTTTGGCGGATTCTACTTTTCTCATTGCCTTGGAAATGGCTAGCCTGTTCGCCAGACCCGCAATGTTCACCACCGCCGCCACCCGGCGCTCGTTGGCGCTGGCGGGACGCCGGACCCAGCAGCAAATGACCCTACGCACCAGTACGTTCCCCCCAGTAGCCGTCCCGAGCACTCCTCCCTCCCGCTGCATTCAACACTCCCCCTCTGCCATCTCCCACCCCCCTCGTGCGCAATCTGGGAACCTGCACTCACACCAGCACCCCTCCTTGTCTTGTGGCCGGTCTGTAGGCGCCCCGCTTCTGTTCAAGGCCACGGCGCCAAAGGCGCTGTTTGGAGATGAGGTGCCGAACCCTGCGGCGGTTCCACAGCCCAAGGCCAGCCGGATGAAGGGCTCGTATCACTGGATGAATGAACGCGCATTGTCGATTTTCTCGGTGCCCATCCTCGCTACGGCATTCATCTATGGAGCGCACCCGGTCAACGATATGCTGCTTGGTATCGTCATTCCTATCCATGTGTACATGGGGTTCCAGCAGGTGCTGCTGGATTACTTTGACCTCCGCCGCTGGCCTGTTGTTGGCCGTGTCCTCAAGTATGCCCTGGTTGCGATCACTGGACTGTCCATGTTTGGCGCCTGGAGAATCAACACCACCGATGTTGGCCTGACCAACTACTTTTCGCGTATCTGGAACGCCAACAAGAACAAAAAGTCCTCCGAGTAGCCGCTCTCTTTCTCGTTCGCTACTGTAGCAGCCAATTTGAACAGCGTACGAGAAGCTTATTCTGAGGGGGGTTGAATGGCGATGGTGATGGTTTCACGCGCACCGGGGGTGAAAGATGGCAGTGGTTAGCAACGTCATGCCACTGTCCGTACATCGTGTGCACGGGCGGCATGGCTAGTGCAGATCCGCAGGCTCTGTGTGTATGGCAACCAACATGCCAGCTTGTCGGTGCATTTCCAAAGGGCTACGGTGCCAGAAGCGATGGCACATGTGCAGTGCCAATGACATAATGGAGGAAAGGAAAGATATGACTACAGCAGCGATGCAGACAGGCAGATTTTGCTGACTAGACTAGTCGCGGCGCTCCTTTTCGCTAATGGCTGGACAGGTCTGCTCCGTGTTACATTCCTTGTTCGCACGACATCCTTTGGAGGCCGTAGTGGTAGACCACGCGACTGCAAGGAGCCGGGGCATTGTAGCCATTTCCACGCGCAGTCATTCGCCACCAGGAGGTGTGCATCCAAGCTGGACTATCTCTCCTGCTTGTCCGTGGCTGTGTCTGGCATTGCCGCAGCTGAACAACAGGCCAAAGGCTCGCTGAAAGAATCGGCATCGACTAATAACCACCCATTAACCCCGCCAGGCTGCTTGTCGTCCGTCCACAGGCCGGGTCCTGTATTTCCCGGCCTCGTTTTACCCAGCCGTCCTTCCCGGTGCCACATTGGAGGACCACTCCAAGTGGCAAAGGAGCGACACAGCCCACTTGGTCATAAAAGCGGCTTTGGCAGCCGCGACTGCACTGTTTCATGTGTAATGCCGGAGCCCCCCACCGCCGGAAACAGCCGGAAGCGTGCGGAGATGAACGAGGACAGTCGTCGTGTGTGTGAGTGGAAAGGGCGGAAACTTGTTGTGCACACTTTGCCACTTTTGCGTGCATTGTCGTGGGGTGCAAATTCCAGGTGTCGGCCGCTCGAACGAGGAAAGCCGGTCGCCGCTGCGGCCACCCGCCCAGTCTCGCCTGTCCGCCGTCAGCCAAAGTCACGGCACCGGTGCGCGTGCTGCGGCGCTTGGGGTTGGCCCCCTGTGTCCGCCCTTGGAAGGCTAGCTTGCTGCTGGCTGTGAAGACTTTGCAGGCCAGCTCGAGCGGAGAGGAGATCCAGGACAAGCAACCATGGCCTGCTTGGCCATCCGTGGTCTACACGGAGATAGTGATATGTCGACTGGTTGGACCCGGCCAGTCTGCTGGTTGTTCATTTGCGATGCACGTCTAGAGCACCATCCAGCGGCACTGCTTTAGTTGTCTACTTTTTTGACTATTTGGCGGCCGTGTTGCTGGCAGCCGTGCTATCGCGAGGGGGTCGAGGGTATGCAGGCAAGAACAGCATCCGCAGTGGAGCCGTAGTGGCATGGTCCTGTACCGCCGTTCTTCTGCTGCGCGCAGGCGCTGCCCTTGTCTGCCTACAGCCGCCTAATGCAACTCTGTGGACGCTTCCTCGTCCACCGCCGCCTGGCATCCAGGCAAGTCATCATCCCCGCGCCCAAGCGCACAAAGAGAAGGCGGGCCTTTGCGCGCGCCTGCTCCCGTTGCACATGATGGCCGATGGGGCTTGCCTCACGTGGCTCCCAGTCAGCACACCCCCAGCCGGTAGTCATGGTAAAAAGCTGGGCACCTATTGCGGCAAGTCATGTCTGTCGTGCCGCCTGCCTTGCATTCGCATCACTGCCGGTTTTGGCCAGTACACCCCCCACCCAGCCAAGCATGGCTGGAGCTGCGGCCAAGAAGCAAAGCAGACAAAGGCGTGCCAGTCAGGCAAACCTCCTCTGCATGCCCGCTCTCCCCGCTTGCTAGGAATCAACCCACCACTCTGGCCGACGCTTTAAAAAGTCGTCCGCCGCCCGCCCCCTCCGTCCGCCCTCCTCTCCACCACCCAGCATCCACCGTTCTCTATCCGCAAGGCCTACTTAACACTCGGCAAAGCGTTCGCAGCTCATCAACATGTCGGAGGAAGATAGAGAGCTCATCGGTACTCTGAAAGAGGACAGGGCCCATTTGAGCAATTACAATGACGCCATCAAGTACCACATCATTGCGTATATTAGGCAAACACCAGCTTTTGATATTCAGGAGCATGACTCCCTGGAGTTTGACGACAATTATAACGTTGTTGGTCATATCAGCGTGCCATCGCAAGATGATGCTGTCGGTCGTCAATTCAACAAGTACGGCTTGGATGTGAACACATGGATTTACCACAATGGCTTTGCAATCATGGGAGGACTGCCTCTATTCGCTATCTATGTTGATAGGGATGGGTTTGCCCTATATGGTAATAATGGCCATATCTATGATGTCACGTTTTGATAGCATATCAAACCACGACAACGCACATGCCAAGCAGCCAGCAGTGGCACACCCACCAAGCGCCAAGACACCACATGGGAGACCTCAGCCCGTGGACTGCCAAAGACCGTGTATCCAAGTGAAAGTACAAGGCCTGCCGCCATCACAAGCGGCATATTGACATGTGGCGACGACTATAGCGCCTACTTGCTATTTTTTTGGTAGCGACAAGATACATTGTGCCAAGAAATGAGAGGAAAGGGGGCCAGGTGTCCGGCGGCCTGTGGAGCTGGGCTGCCGGGGTGGCACAGAGAAAGACTACTCAGTACGCAGCGTGGGGGCAGCTGGGTGGAGAGGTGGAGGAGAGGAGGCCACGAGCGGCTGAAGAACAGTTGCGAACGAGATGGGAGACGGGGCGCCGGGGGCATCGGGATTGAAGGAGGCGCTCTCAGACGTGAGCCTGAACCGCTCTATTCACCCTGATCTGCTGGGTCTGAACGAGAACCACCTGGACTGAACGATCATCCATCTGGCAGTTAAGGTTCGGCTGTTGTTGCAGCGCGTGTGCATGTAGAAGTCGTGCACTATTCTCTGCATGACTGTGTGTTTCCAACATTGAGACATTGCTCCATGGGAGCGGACTTTCGGATCGTCCCCCGTTGCTTCGGCGTGTGCGCGGTATATCTCCCAGACTACCAGCCTATGCAGAGCAGCGTGGTTTGGGAGTTGTGTCACCCACTTGCCAAAGCCGTGGACCACCTCGTGTGGTGTGATGGCGATGCGCTGGCCTCCTGCGTGCTGGATGGTAGTTTCAAGGAACCAACCCACCAGCAGCCAGAAGCCACACACACGAGGGCAATCGAAGAAGTAGTGTGCCAAGTCCTCCCGGTGGTCTGGCCGGGGGTGTGGCTCGCCGTTTGGTTGGCGGTTATGACAGATAGGGGATGAATCGTCCATACCCGGGACCATGTGGTGTAGCACACTGGCCGATGGCACGCATCCGTGCTTTAGCTGCCATAGCAACGACTTGTGTTTAGGCTCCAAGGGAATGCGATGGATGTCCTCCCACCGGGTGTCGGTCGACTCTGCTACCCAATCTGCCTGCCAGCGCGCTACAGCGACAGTCGCGGGTGTTGGGTCACGTAGTCTGGAACGGCCAGCCGATGGCAAGTAGTCAGAGACCGGGGCGTCCGCCAGGCAGAAGCGGGACTGAGCAATCTCCGTTGTCGGGTCAGGTGTTGACACTCGCAGCGCCTCTGCTGCGAAGGGAGTGAGTTGGATGTGGCCAAGTCTGATTGCAGTTGCAACCTGCTCCAAGGCCAGTGAGTCGAGAATCGCATGGGCGCCAGTTCCATGTTGCATGGTAACAGGGCAGCGAGTGTGTTGATTGTATGGGCCACCAGCATCCAGTGGGCGACACGGGGGAGGCTGAACTGGGCACACACCTGGGGGTGTCCGAGTGGCAGGTGCACATCTACACTGTTCAAGCAGTGTTCATTACCACACTGCCCACATGTTATCGGCCCTGGCTGACGCAGGGAATGTTTGTGTGACATACTCTGTGCACATCAGCCATCGCCAAGCTCATTGAAATGCAGGCAGCATCCACAAGCCATGCCGCAGTCAATGATGCATGCGCGAATGAAAGCCGAGCGCACTGGCTGGGCTGCTGATTGAAATACCGACTTTTGGTTTTCCTTTGGTAGCAGGCGCCCAGGCCTGCTTTATTACTCTTCTTCACCCGCAGTATCTGTGGTGAGTATTGTATTCCGACTACTTGAGTTGGTGGATACTCTTTGTCAAAACTGTGCTATATGAACGTGCCTTCATCTCTTTATCCATGTGCGCCTGCAGCCAAGTCGCCTGAGCTAGATGGTACCCTGGACATGATCCAGGTGCGCGCACATGATAGCACAAATTATACAGGCTGCCAACAGCCTCTCTTAGCAACTCACTGCACGGTATCCCTGTCGACAGTCTTGAGACAACTAACGCACTGTCGAGTTCGTTTCTGAATCCAGCTCTCCTGACTGCATGAAAGATGCTTTGTCTGTAGTATCAGCTTGGCCAGCCTTCCTAAGGACGCAGCTAAACTTTGCAAATAGCGCCTCCTGTCCTCTGTCATCATCACCCCAGTATATCTGTGTTGGCTCGCATTGCTCCAATCCAAGACAAGTGAGGGCTGTCGCTATTGCATTGTACTCAGATCCATCCATTATGTTTAACAGTAAAGTCTGGGCCCTTTCGGAGCCATGGATGATTATAACTGGGGTTGTTTGGTTGCTCATTATCCACCAAGCGCTAGCGGGTGCGGGGTCCTGTTAGAGGAGGCGGGTCGGTTGTCGAGCGAAAGGGGGTGGTGTGTGCTGGAAGTGGTGAGTTGTCTGGTGATGGTGTGGTCGGTGGGCAGAGGGGAAGGCTTGGGATTTTATACCCGGGTTTTGGCGCCTGGGTGTGTCACTCCTCTGGCGGCCCTCACTTCTTGCATAGAAGCACCAGCGCCGCAGCCAGTGATTGGGAGAGCCATCGCAAAGGCGGGGGAGGATTTCCTTTCTGGCGAAGCATGTGTCCGGTCGAGGAGAGTAGACTTGGTTGGTTGGTGCTGTAGGATGCCGCGTCGTTGGGGAAATCAGCCGAAAAAAAGTTGGTGTATTAGGCGTGGGAGGCCCCCGGCAGATGGCAACACAAAGGCGCCTTTTGCTCGCTTCCCGGCATGGGAGCCAGCT
This sequence comes from Coemansia biformis, assembly GCA_027595825.1. NCBI lineage: Eukaryota > Fungi > Kickxellomycota > Kickxellomycetes > Kickxellales > Kickxellaceae > Coemansia > Coemansia biformis. The sequence goes on from JANBOI010000208.1 coordinate 10,033, forward strand.
AGGCGTGTGGCCACCAAAGGCCCCTGTCAGGCGCCCGGCCACCTCGGTGCGGCTGTGTTTGTCTTCCATGCTGTAAGTGGCAGCATCCTATCAAAGCAGCCCAAGTGGGCACCACCGTGACTGGGAAGTACGACCCCCAACCGCACCATGCTTCCGAGCCCCGCAGTCGCGCCCAAACAAGGTGCATCGAGCGCCCTTTGCACGCCTCCAGCCATCCGTTGTGTTTCCTCCATCAGGCCCCCTTGCCTGTCCTCCCTGTGCCGTCGCACTTTTGATCGGATTGTTAGATTGCCAGGCCTACATAGGAACGGCCCACGGCTTGGGCCTTTTATCCACAGCACCGCTGCTGGCAAGTATCTGTGGTGCCTGGTTCGTATATCGTATGGTCGCTTTGCGGCAGTACAGGGGCATGTGGTTGGCCCACAGTACTAGCAACCACCTGGATGGGAACGGTTAAGCTGCTTCCCCTATCTCTCATACACGCAGCTACGGATACTACCTGCATTTGCATTCAGTGCCTCAGTTCGGGTGGCAACCAGTGCAACAAGCGACCACGCAACACTATTCGACTCAACCCCAACTCCTGGAGAGGCTTCCTATTTACCGTATTATGCAAAAGGATTGGAGCCGTGGTTGAGGTAAAGTTCGCTTCGGTGTGTGGCGGCGTTTGTGTGGGTGGGTAGCAGAGCTGGCAGTGGTAGTTTGCGTCAGCAGGAGACAGCGGCATCAGGATGGAGGTGGTTGCTGGCCTGATACACAACCACTTGGTGCCACTGGCGCCTTTCATAGCCGTTTATTCCGCCTTTGTTTGTCTCACAAACAGACTGTGTGCACACTTTGGTCATGCTCACAAGAGACGGCTATAGTTTCCCTGTCGCGGCATCTCCTGCGCCGCCTGGAATTGACTGCGCCACCTGCTCCTCAACCCGGAGGAGCAACGCTGCAGCCCACCAGCAAGAGACACGGGAGAAGCCGCAACTACCTTCCCTGGACATGGATGTCGAGATGGCCGGAGAGGGGAGTGGGTGCCAGCCAGGCAGCATGCCAGGGGCACCGCTCACCCGTGATGCGGCTAGTAGAACAACTGCCGAAGGGAGCACCCTCCTGCGCCTGCGCAAACGCTGCCGCCTGCCGCCGCAAACCTCCATTCTACCCCGGCGCCAACCGTTTTGTAAGAACAGTACGTAGAGCAAAGATCATGCGAGAATGCAGAGTAGTCAACACTCCAAAAAAAAAGAGACAGAAACTGCGGCCGCCGCTCACCGGGGCTCGTTTCCAAGGCGCAGCGGCGGACCGCCCGCGACAGCATCCGCACCACCGTCGTCGTCGTCGTCCATGTCGTCCATGTCGTCGTCGCCATGCATCGACGACAGAGCGTGGCTATCGGCAGCGGGCGTGGCATGCTGGGGCAGCAGCTGCAGCATGCCATCGGCCACATCCGAGGCGCCGTCGGGGCCAGGGAGATAGTCGCCATCGAGATCGGGTCGGCGGAGAGGTCCACAGACATTAGCCATATTGGCGTTAATCTCCGCCATAGCGACATCGCGGAAGCGACGAGTCAGCGAGAATACGCTCCCACACGCATCGCATAGACTGTGCATGCCCTCTGGCCCGCGGCGGATCAGCGGCGTGCGGTCTGGAGTCAGTCCGCAGCTCATACACCGCCACCGCGCACATAGCTCCTCCAGCGGCCGGCCCTCCAGCTGGCCCGGGATGGCGCCGGGCCGGAATGTCGTGTGGCCAGCAGCTGACAGCAGCGCGGCCCTCGCAGCCGCCGCATCGCGCAGCGACTTTTCGAGTATCGACGGCCGGCCACGGGGACGCCCGGTCGGGTTGCGGAGCTTCTCGCGCGCAAGCTGCTGTGGCGTCGCTGGAGTGGACGGCGTGGCGGGCGACCCAACGCCCATGGCCGCCAGCATGCTGTTCGAGCCAGCGGTGACCGACGCCCGGTGCGACGCGGCCAGCGCAACGTCCAGTCCCGCAAGGAACGCGTTGCTGCTCGCGTGACGGCGGCCCAGCAGATGGGACGCTTGCCCGCTACCAGCAGCGCCACGACGCGCCGCCGCTGCCGCCGCGCTCGGCAGCGCGTCTGCGCCATCGCCGTGGCCCTCGCTCGGCGGGTTGAACGGCACGCCGAGCGATCCATTCGAAGCCGAGCCCGGTACTGCTAGCTCGGCTACCTCGAACGCAGCCCGCGCATCGTAGTTGTCGAGGAAATGCGCTCCTTCTCCAGGAACCTCGACAAAGCTGAGCGTGCCAGGCGGCAGATCGTCATCAAACCAGATGGGAAGTGGGATCATGGTGCGGTTCGTCCTCAGCACGCTACGATCCGGAACTGCTGCTGCGAGTAGCGCGCCGGCTCCGCCAGCTCCATTGGCGCCACCACTGCGTCCACGTCCGCCACGGATCTGTCGCCGCTTGCGGCGTACCTCCCGGTCCGCGTCCTTTTCCAGACGCTCCGCATCCGCAGTGTGCACATGGGCAATCAGCGGGGTAAACGTATACGACATGGCACTGTCCCTGATCGCAGACACAACCGGCGGTAGCACGCAACTTGCCAGCTCAACATCGTCCACTCGAACACTGCGCATCCGGCCATATGAATCTGCCGGTTCGAGCTTGGTCAACTGAGGCCGGTACGCGTAGCCTGCCAGTATAAACGACTTGACATAGGCATAGAGTTGCTCACGAATCGCATGCGCAATAGCCGTCTCAAACTCTCCACCCAGCCGTTTCTCCGCGCAAAGTACTCGCGCCACGTGCTCTGGAGTCGCGCTCCGGCTTTGTTGCGCACCGGTTATCCACTCGTTGACCTTGGCCGCAAACTCTGCCCCATCACGGCCGCCATCGTGCTGTGCCAGCTGGTCGAGCTCCGCGCGCTGCTCCGCGCCCATCAGCGGCCGTAGCAGCGGCGCCACGTCCCACTCCAGTTGGTCCCGCAATGCGATATGTCCGATGATGATGTCCAGCCGAATCACAACACGCAGCTCGTCGTCCATCCACACGAGTTTGTCAGCTGGCTCGTCGGTTGGCTCGTCGCTGGGGCCGTCGGCGTCGCCCTCCGCTACCGTCGTTGCCACATCGGGCGCCTCCGCGTCACGGCCCCGCTCGCAGGGCGTCTTGGCGCCATCGGGAACCGCTGCCTCCTCCGCACTGGCCTCTGGAGCAGCCACCGTCACCACTGCCGCCGCCGTAGTCGTCTCGGTGGTCCCCTTGACAGCGCACACAGCGATCTGCTTGTCCGCGGCATCCACAGAGACTTGACGAAATTCATCGCACAGAGTCTGGTACAAAAGACCCACAGATGGCTCATCCACAAAATGGCCATAACGACGATAATCATCAAGTTGGTCCTCGATAGACTGAACAACAGCAGAAACCAGAGCATCACCGGGCATACCCAAATCAGCACATAGTCCCTGAGCGAACTGTTCAGGAGATACCAATTCGTTGCTCAAGTCCCATGTAAACGTATCACGAAGTCGATAGCCGTCTGCATC
>JANBOI010000209.1:0-13445 GCA_027595825.1 Coemansia biformis
GGCTCGCTCAGCACCAGGTCCGTCTCCGCTGGCGCGCACCCCAGCACGTCCTCGCCAAGCGCGCGGTCCCACACCAGCGCCTCCGCATCCCACCCCACCAGGTAGCCACGCTCGAACGGCGACCGGTAGTACAGCCCCGACACTTCGCTGCTGTCGATCTCGTCGCCCACGTACACCCGCCGCGTCCGCCTGCTGCGCGCAACCGTGTTGAGCACCGTGCGGGCGTCGTCGGAGCCGCTGTAGCCGCACTTGATGGCGTGCGAGCCGTTGTCAAGCACCAGCGTCCGCATGAGGGGCCGCCGCGCCTGCGCTGGTGTGGGGCCTCTGTCGGGGAAGTAGGGAGCAGGGATCTGGCGGACAACGACCACGGCCACCAGAGCCGCCGCGACCGCCGCCTTGGGCCACGCCCGATGCCGCCCGGCCAGCTCTGGCGCAACTTTATGGCACCCGTCGGGATGCGTCGTTTGCGCCAGCTGGGATGCGTCGTTGGCAATGGTGGTTTGCATCGGCAGGAGACAGCGGCGTTGGGGCGGAGGTGGTTGCTTGTCTGATGGGCATTGACCCGCCAGCGAGCAGCCGCCCAGATGAGCCGCTGCCAGAGGCCCCGCCCCCCGCAGGCACGAACAGCGCCGCCCGGGATCCTGCCCGCGCCCGTGGAACCGCGACCTCGCGGCTGCGCTCAGCTTCAAGCACATTGTGGACAGCCTGCGCGAGATGGGCGAGTCCCCCGAGCGTTTTCTGCGCGCCAAGCCCAAGGTTGCCAGGAAGCGGCCGGCGCAGCCAGCGCAGCCCGCCAAGCGTCCCCACACACGCACAACTAACAAGATACAACCATCCGCGACGGAGTGAAACGCCGTCCTACAAATGATACTCTGATGACCCACCCTCCTTCCGAGGTGGATGGTGAGGCGTCAAGCTGCTTAGGTTGATGCAGGTAAGTACCTACCGGCGCGCCAACAGTGCCGTGTGTGCTGCGTGTATTGCAAACTACTCAAACGCACTGTCCTATACTGCCGTTCTGTTCTGTTCTGTCTCCCGACTAACGCCTACCACGCCTGACTACCGATGCAAACTGCTGATGCAAACCGCTGCAAATGCCGCCGCATGCCACTGCAAACCTCCATTTTACCCCAGCGCCAACCCTTTTGCATGGTACAGTACAATGGAATGAGAAGCGGGCGCCGGCTCTACTGCCACGCCTCGGTGATCGTCTGTTGTCGCCGCCGCGGGGATTCGTCGCCGCCGGGCCTCGGCCGCTTGGGCGCCGGCGACCGGTCGCTTCGCCCCGAAAACGCGGTGCGGATGTGACGGGCCACGCTCTCGTGGCGCAGCTCGCGCTCTTGCAGGCGGCGTGCCATGTGCCAGTCGCTGTGGGTCTCCCACTCGCACGACGAGACGGTCGGCGCCGACTCTGGGCACTGCGGGCAGTGAATCTGCATGACCGTCTGCGACGCACTGAGCGACTCCAGCATCGCCCGGATCGCCACGTTCAGCACCTCGTCCACCCCATCGTCCGAAGAACTGTCTTCGTCCTCCTCTGCGGGCGCTGCTGCCTTCGCCGCCGACCTTGCCTTGCCTCCCGCGCCTGCCATGCGCGAGGACTCGCCCTTCTTAGACGACTGTCCACGCTTGGCCTTCTCCTCCTCTTCCAGATCGTCCCTTGATGCCTCGATCGCGTCCCCGGGGCAGTCGACCGAGTGCTGGAAGCGCACTATCTGGATCGCCCGCTTGCGTCGCGTCGCCGCGATCAGCGCAGGAATGAACCCGTCACCGCTGTCCGCCTGCGCCACGCCTGGCGCCGCCAGTTCCAGGCCTATGTCTTCGACCGGGTCGACGCTGATGTTCTTGTATCCCTCGCCGTAGCGCGCCGCGCAATCTTGGTCCGTGTTTGGCTGGATGTAGACGCTGGGCTGCCGCCGGTATGACGGCGCCGCAGCTGCCCTGCTTGCCCTGCTCGGCGGCGGGCGGCTGCTCTCGCGCGTCTCCGCTGCGGTCGCGTCATCGCCATTGTCGATGGACGCATCGGCCGCCGCTCCACCGCCCTCGTCGGATCCGCTTTCCTCGCCGCCGCTTTCTTCGTCGCCGCTCTCTTCATCGCCGCTCGCCTCGGACCCGCTCTCTACCGGTGTCCTAAGGCATGACAGCTCAGAGTCGCAGGACTCGTCGCCGGAGTTCGCAACAAGCTCCGGCTGCGAGTCGCAGTCAGAGTTGGCTGGCTGCAAATAGTAGCTGGGGTATGTACCCTCTGGTGCCGCGTTGCCGCCGTGGCCAGCCACGGGCTGCAGAGTCGCTGCTGACTGGAGAGGCGACGGCACGCCCGCACGCAGGGGCTGAGGTGGCAGCGCCGCCTCGAAGACGACTGGCGGCACCAGCGCGTGCAGAGGCGCGGCCTTCTGGCCGAGTTGAACGTGTGTGGTCGGCTGGCTGGCCAGGCTGAGCACCGTCGACAGTCGCGGCTGCTGCAGGGCCGGGATGTTGCTGTCGCCGTCATCGCCGCTATCCATGGCGGCATCGTCGTAGTCGTCGTCCCCATCGTAACTGAGCGTCCTGGCGGCACCGACCACGCCGCCCGAGTCGTGGCTGTCCTGCAGCTGCGGAGCCGCCCGCCCGGCACCGGCAGCACCTGTCCGTGGCCGAGCCAGCCACCTCTCCATCAGCGCCGCGCCGGCCTGTCCGCGCTGAAACGACTTGGCAGTCAGCGTAATGGCGGCAAGCGGGAACAGGCGTTGCTGCGCGCCCGGGGCACCGCCCGACGCAATGGCTGCCAAGCACGCGCGCGCGGCGTCGGCGACCACGTCCGGGGAGCCCCGCGCGCCCCTCTGTTCGCGCGGCGGGAAAGGCACAGTCTTGGATCGCTGGGGCTGGCCGCTGGTGGTGTAGGACACGGTAAGCGAGCGCGGCCAGCGCCGGCGCGTCTCCCACTCTTCCAACACGCGCGCCCACAGGTCCATGCTATTCATCGATACCCATCGGTCGAGCTGCGCCATGTCCGCGACCGGCTGCGGCGAGAAATTTTTGGTCGACGAGAACGAGCTGGGCTCCCTGGTATCAACCACGGGGCTGTCATCGATCCCGCGGCACCGGTTGTAGACGTGCTGCGCATGCTCCGGGCCGAGCTTGAACGCCATCTGCTCCTGCGTGTAGCGGGCGAGATCGCCTGCTGTCTCCGCGTCGAACGCGGTCACCACCAGCGCGCCCAGCTTGCCGCCCAGCGACGGGATACTGGCGATCGGGAATGTCTGTAGGAATGTATCCACCTGCGACTGCGGAAACACCGTCTGCTGGTCTGGCTTGTTGAGCCCGCTGCCAATCTTTGCCAGGAAGCGGTTGTGCGCAATGCCTGCGGATGCCCGATATCCCAGCTCCCGCAGCAACGTGCCGCGCGCGTCGCGTGCAAACTCCGCCGCGTACCGCAGCAGCAGGTCGGCCCACCCGTAGCTGACGTCAGGCGCATCGCCCACCAGCACTCCGTACTCGGTCGCCGCAGCCGCACCTGTGCCTGCAGGCTCCTTCTCCTTGCCCTTGCGCGAGGCTGTCACCCAATACACGGCGGGGAGCGGCACCTCTGCGTCCGCGTCGCCGTCGCAGGACAGGGCGTCAAACCTCAGGTCCCTGGCAGCAGCCGCCGCCGCCGCGCCCCGGCCATCCACCAGCTCAAGCGCACCCCGATCCAGATCTTCGAGGATCCTGGCCCGCATTTGCTCCGACACGTCCAGGTACGCCTCGTCGATGCTGGCCTTGCCCATGGTCGGGCACAGCCGCCTGAACAGCTCCATGATCTTGCGACTGACGCGCCGGTACTCGTCGAGGCACGCCTTGTGCGTGCTGGCAGAGGGGCTTTGGTGGTACGCTGCGGGGCTGTTGTCGGTGAATGTCGGCACATGCACCAACATCAGCTCGGGGCACTTTTCGCGCGCCTCCCGGACGGTGTCCATCCTACACAGCAGGCGCGGCGCAAGAGCAGGGCGGTCGGTTAGCTGCGCTGGCTGGGGAGCCAGCCTGGCTGCGCTGGCCGAGGGCACGCCTGGCTACGCGCGCACCTCCCCCCACATACCTCTTCACGCCCCGCCGCCGCGCGGGGTAGTTCACCGCGATCAGGCCCTGCCACTGCTGCACGGCCAGCGGCGCGTCGGGGCTGAGCGCCAGCCGCAGCTGCTCTACAGAGATTAAAATCAGCACCGGATTGCCAGCAGTAAGTAACAGGCCTGCGCACACAGGACTGGGGCGGGCACGTGCATAAATTACGCTGGTGACCTGAATGTAAGGCACACATGTCCCACAGGCGGGGCGAGCCCTTGTCCTCTGCCGCTGTGCGGCATGTGCCTGGCGGCGGGCGCTGGGGGGTTTGGGGACGCAGCAGTGGGTGGCGGCTGGCACCGGGCGCGCGCAGCAGGCAGCATCGGCAGTAGCGTCCCCAGCAAGAGGACCGCAAGGCGGGCGAGGTGGGCAAAGCGGGCAGGGCGGGCGAGGTGGGCAGGGCGGGCAAGACTGACAAGGCCTCTGCGCGCATGAAGCTGGGGCACCGGGCGCCGCGACTTACCGACTTGGCAATAGAAGCAATCTACACGAGTGCCACGCAGCACAAAAGTCCAAAGAGAGGCCGACGTGTATCAGCGAACGCCGTCCCGCGGCGTGCAAAGCGCCTGCCATCCGCGCACCACAGGACGGGGTGGCCTGGCGGCGGACACCTACCTAAATCGATGTGTATAATTGCCCGGTGCCGCGCCAGCTCCGCGGCCACCATGGCGCGGAGCACATCGGGGTCGGCCATCCGCCTGCTCGGCCGCTCGCGACGCCAAGTCGGACTTGCAGCGCGGTTCGCGCTGCGCAGGGGGGGGACTCGGGCGAGGCGCGGTGGCACGCGCGTGTGTCGTTGGGCCCGCTCACGACCGGAGGCGACGACGCGCTTTCAAGCACAAGGGGCGGCCTGCTGGAATGCAGATAGTCGAATGCAAGCAGTAGTGGAGAAGCAAGGGGGCAGCGACAGCTCACCAGCGCGCGCCCGACAAGACCCATGCGCCCGGACCACAGTCAAGCACGTGAGCCGGCCGGCGCCCCCACCCGCCTGGCGGCGGGCGCAAGTCACCACCGCTCTCTTCCGCTCCACGCACACATCGATCGGTATTCCTCGCGCCTCCCCTCGCCCAGCGCCGCTGCCGAGCCATGAAGTACGGCCGCTACCTCGACCAGCAGAAGGGCACGTTCCCTGCCGAGTGGCAGGCGCACTTTATTGCGTACGATGCGCTCAAGGCGTTCCTCAAGTCGCGCATGGTCGACACAAGCGTGCACCTGGCGACGGCGTTCCGCTCGTCGCAGCCGTTCTCCTGGGCGCCGACGGCCGGGCCTACCTTTGACGAGCTGCTCGGCCGGCGCCTTGCGCAGGTGAGCGAGCTGACGCCCGCGTTTGTGCGCATGCTGGACGCTGAGGTCGACAAGTTCAGCGCGTTCTTTGTCAAGGTCAAGGACGAGACAAAGGCCAAGATCGGCCGGGTGCTGGATGCGGACAGCCGGCCGCAAGTCGACGAGGTCGAGTCGGCGCTGTCGGACCTGCTTCTCCTCGAGCGCTTTGTGTTCCTGAACTTCACGGCAGTGACCAAGGCGCTGAAGAAGCACGACAAGTGGTCGGGCCTACATGTCCGCGAGCCCTATCTGCTGCGCGCCTCGGGCCTGCCGTTCATCACGTCGACGTCACTGCTGCGTCTCAAGCCCGAGCTTTTGGCGCGGCTGACCGAGCTGCTGGAAGCGAGTGGCGCGGTCGACCGTGCTCGGAGGACGGGCGAGAGCGCGCTGCGGGCCGCGAGCGGAGGAGCCGTGCAGGCGCCGCCGTCGCCGCGCGGCTCCTCGGGGGACGGCGCGGCAGCGGCGCTCAAGCTCGACTCGCTGGTGGGGCTGATGCAGGACGCGCAGACGGTCATGGTCTCGCTGCGTGGGCCGCACGGGACGGACATCATCGGCGGGGTGCTCGGCTGCCTCTCGAAGCACCACTGTAATATCACGGACTTTTCGCTCTCGCGGCTGCACCACGACGTGACGTTCGGCGTGCTGGTGCGCCTGCACGACCGCGATGTGGATCTGTTCAGCGACCTGGTGGCGACCGCGCAAAAGTGGGACGGCGCCCTGTCGTTTGACGTGCAGGACGCAGAGCTGAAGGCGTCCAAGCTGGCGGCGGCGACCCAGTACGGGCTGGACGAGGCGCCCTACGCGCAGAGGACAAAGCACATTGCCACGGTGCTGAACGAGCGTGGGCTGAGCCCCGAGTTCCTGAGCGAGTGGCTCAACTGGCTGCTGAGCAAGAAGATCAGCGTCGAGCAGATGCGCCGCCTGGACAAGCACTCGTCGCTGATGTGTGTCGAGTTCCGCCTCAGCGTGCCCGACACGCTGTCGGCAGACGAGATGCGGTCGGAGCTGATTGCCATTAGCGCCGGGCACCAGACCGATGTGGCGCTGCAGCCGGACAACGTGTTCAGGCGCCAGAAGCGCCTGGTCGTGTTCGACATGGACTCCACGCTGATCCAGCAGGAGGTCATTGACGAGATTGCCCGCGCCACGGGCATCGAGGAGCAGGTGGCCCGGATCACCGAGCGCGCGATGCAGGGCGAGATGGACTTTGCCGAGTCGCTGGCCGCCCGGGTGGCGCTGCTCAAGGACACCCCCGTCGAGGCTCTCGAGGACGTCAAGCGCAGCCTGCGCTTCACCGACGGCGCGCGCTACCTGTGCCGCGCGCTGAAGAGCGCCGGCTTCAAGCTGGCCGTCATCTCGGGCGGCTTCCTGCCCCTGGCGCGCTACGTCAAGGCCGAGCTCGGCCTGGACTACGCCTTTGCCAACCAGCTCGGGGTCACCGCCGACGGCAGGCGGCTGACCGGCACGACCATCGGCCCCGTTGTCGACGCCGCGCGCAAGGCCGAGCTGCTGGAGGTCATTGCGCAGGCAGAGGGCATCGCCATCGACCAGGTCGTCGCGGTGGGCGACGGCGCCAACGACCTGCTGATGCTGGGCAAGGCCAGCCTGGGCATCGCATTCAACGCCAAGCCGCGCGTCCAGCAGCAGGCGCGCGCGCGCATCAACCAAAAGTCGCTCGCCAACATCCTCTACCTGATGGGATACTCGGAGAGTGAGGCTGCCGAGCTTCAGCTTGCAAGCTGACCACGTGTCCCCCCTGGCCTGTCGGTCCGCCCTAATCGCGCATGTGCTGGCACCGCCCGTCGCCATTCTCGCCAGTCACCCTTTGTTCGCGCTTCACGCTTTGCATTTTCTAATTAGCGTGACGCGTCCGCCGGCAGCAGCGGCAGCAGCAGCAAATGTCGCAAATTCGGATTGTGTACAGTAAGGACGGGCTGCGCGAGTTCCGCCTGCTCGAGGCGCAGGGATCGCTAGAGACGGACAGCGATGGCGGGCTCTGCGGCCAGCAAGAGCTTGCCGAGATAGAGCGCCAGGGCGACAAGGCAGTGATGCAGATCGGCGTGCACCGGGTCCATGGGTCGGTGGTCAAGCTGAAGAAGCCGCTGGCCGTGCTAAGGCGGCGGCCCGACAGCAGCAGCGCCGGCGGAGACCGCGACTGCGACGTGCAGTACGACATTGAGGCGGTCATCACCGAAAAGATGCTGTTCAAGGCGCGGCCTGACGTTGTGCTTTAGCTTCTGCTGGGTGTGCCAGTCGCCTGCGCACCTAGCTCCTCCGGACCACCCTCCTCAATCACAACTAATGCATGCGACTTTGAACCATGGAGCGATTCACTGCCGCGCCGGCAACGGGTCGCTGGGCTCCCTGGCTCTCTGGGCGCCAGTGGGCGCCGTGGCTCTCGCCCCTGCCGGCCCGTCTCCCGAGGCTCGCCCGCGGGGGGCGGCTTAACGCGCATGTGTCAGACAAAGTGAAGGGGTCATGCTCATGATACGGGGAGGGATGGGTGGGAAACTCAGTCCATGTCATCGCTGCTCGCGATGGCCGGGTGCGCGGGCGGGGCAAAGAGCGTGTTGACAATGTCGAACAGCGACTGCTGGCGCTGGACAACGACGCCAAAGTACTCGGTGGCAACAGCATCCAAAAGCTCGTGCACGGTGGCAGCGTTTACGCCAAACTTGGCTTCGTAGTGGCTGCGGATCTGCCCAAAGGCGCGCGCGGCGGGCGATGTGGGCGCTCCGTCGGCGCGCTCAACCGCCAGCAGCACGAGCTGCACAAAGTTTACCAGCTCATGCTTGGTCGAGCGGTAGACGGGACCGAGTTTGGACGACAGTGCGCCGTCGCCGGCGCGCTGCTCGGTGGTGCTGGGCTCCGCCTGGGCCAGGCGCGCGATGAACGCCCGCCAGCACAGCCCCGCGGCGTCGTACCACCCCATCGCCAGGTACTTGAGCACGCCGCGCGCGATAAACACGCCATAGTCCGCCGTCTCGGCGTGCGCGGCCCAGTCGAACAACATGCCGCCCAGCGCCACTGGGCTCTCGGGCGTGCCGACCAGAAAGTGCTGCTCGGCCTCCTGGTACCGCCCCTTGTTGCGCAGGATGCACCCGATAAAGTGGTGCAGCAGGACGTCCCCGATGCCGTTCCCCATCGCCTTGATGCTCCACTGGATCGCTGCCTCGTACACCCGCGGGTAGTACTCGGTCGCCGTCGACAGCTTCTCAAAGATGTCGTATATCCGCTCCTTGCTGTCGTCATCCACCGGCACCCTCTCCTCCACGTATATGTTGATCATGAACGCCGCCAGGTCCGCCACGCTGCCCCACTGGTTGTACTGGCTCAGCTCCAGCGCCCCCAGGTGCAGGAGCTGGATCGCCCGCTCGTGCTTCTTTTGCTTCACCAGCCGGATTGCTATCGCCCGCAGCTCCTGGTGGCCCTCGTAGTAGTTCCCATCGACGAGGTTCTGCCGCAGATTGCTCAAGAACCGCTCAATCCGCGAGTTCGAGGCCTCCATCCTGTATGCTTGCGCACGCCTGTGCCCAATTGTCGAGGATAGTTTAGATGCAGGCACGCACGGTACGCAGGCTGCGGTGCGTGTTTTCGATTCCAAGAAAATGCGGTGACAGGAGTGGTATTGCACGGGTGGGCGGAAGAGTCAAGAGGCTGTCAGACTCCCGGCCAAGACGAGCTGCGCATACAGCGTGCGCCCCTCATCCAGCGCAGGAACCAGTGTTCCGGATGCAGCCAGAGGGGCTCACGCAGACGGCGCGCTGGCCTTGCGCGCGCGCAGGTCGTCCACGATGGCGGCCGTCGCGCTGGCGCCAATGCGGTCAGCCCCAGCTTGGAGACACTCGACGAGGTAGTCCAGGGTCCTGATGCCGCCCGACGCCTTGACGCGGGTGGTTGCTGGGTCTGTGCTGGCGCGCATCAGCCGGAGGTCGGCCAGCGTGGCCCCGCCCGAGCTGAATCCGGTCGATGTCTTGACGTAGTCGGCGCCGGCGTCCTCGGCGGCCCTGCACGCTGCCACCTTTTCGTCGTCCGTCAGGAGCGAGCACTCGAGGATCACCTTCACGCAGCACCCGGGCAGCCTCTCCTTGGCGGCCCGCACGACCTGGCTGATCTCGCTGCGCACCTCGCCGGTGCGGCCGGACTTGAGGCGGCCGATATTGAGCACCATGTCCAGCTCCTCCGCGCCATCGTCGATGGCGGCCAGCGCCTCGCACACCTTCACGCTGGCTGGCGAGCTCCCATGCGGGAATCCGATGACGGTGCCCACCGCCACCCCGGTCCCCTTGAGCTCCCCCGCAGCGACCCGCACGTCGCACGGCCTGACGCAGACGCTGGCTGTCTTGTATCTGGCGCACAGCCGGCACCCTTCGACCACCTCGTCGACGGTCATGTCCGGCCTGAGAAGCGCATGGTCGATCGTCTTGGCCACGGCCTCTGGCGTGAGCGTGTCGAGCGAGATATCCGCAGGCAGCGACGACATTGTCGGGGCGGTATTAGGCGCTGACGAAGAGGGTGGATACAATATGCTACCGGCACAATGTACAAGAGGTTGAACGAGTGGAAAGCTTTCTAGTAGTGTAGAATGGATAGCGGGGCCAAGGAAACGGTAGACTGCTCTGTGCGACCAGGCGAGGAGTGTTGGCCCAACCCGGGCGGCTCTGGTGTCGATCCTGCACGACAGGCGTCAATCCATGAAGATTCCTACCACCGCACCGCCCGCCCCGCAACAATAGACAACCGGCGCCATGTGCTATATTACATCTCCGGCAGGAACAGCATGACCTCCCGCAGGAGGTGTGATCCGCTGGCCCAAGAGCGACATGACAATGACGGCAGCTTCGCCGGTATCTATGAGAGAGGCCGCCCACCAGGCGTGGCTGTCTGTAGTTCCCTACCGAAGAAACACTCACTAGCCTCCGACATCTCGTGGGCGCCAACCGCAACATGCTCCTTCAGCCGCTCATGCAGTTGCTGGTGGGTCCGATCTGATCACTTTGGCGCTGGGCGGCCCCCAAGGTAATCCGCGGCGGCGCTGCCATGGCGCAGCACGCTCGCGCCGCCCACCTCGCGGCTTTTCTGCTCCGCCGTCATCCCTTGTGTGCGCCCGCCATTTTGCATTTGCAGTTTGACCAGTCGATTCGCCACGCAACCACGTCATTCCCTGGCCATGGAGAAGGCGCAGGCTCTGCTGAAACAGAAGGACGCACTGGAAAACGAGATACAGCAGCTCGAGTTCGATCTGCGCGGGCACGGCGTCGATAGAACAGAGTCGCTGGTGGACCACGAGGGGTATCCGCGGGCAGACATCGACATTGTGGCCGTGCGTCAGCTCCGTCAGGCGCTGAACTGCAGACAGAACGATCTTCGGGCACTGATGGACGATGTAGCCTCGCAGCTTGTCTCGCTCCACCAGAGCACCAAGGCCGACGCGCCAGCGGGCCTTGCGTCGGCCGCGCGGCAGCAGCCATTTGCCCGAGTCAGCATCGTAACGCCAAACTCGCCGGCATCTGAAGCGGGTCTACTGGTGGGCGACAAGATCGTCTGCTACGGCTCGGTCAACGCCTCGAACCACGACAACCTCAAGACGCTTTCCGCAGAGACCATCGGCAACATCAATAAGCCGATGCTCGTCACCGTACAGCGCGTCGTCGACGGCAAGCCGCAGACGGTGGACCTGACGCTCCGCCTGCGGCATGGCTGGGGAGGCGAGAGCCTCTTGGGATGCCACATCCTGCCGCTTGTGAGCTAGCACGCCTTTCCCGCGCGCCAGCCGCTGCGTCTTGCCAACCGGCCAGATGTCACACTTTGCGCCAGTGAAAACAAATGACCGTTTTTATTCAGCTGGGCCTGCCGGCGGCAGCGCAAACAGCGGACGGCTCAGGCCGGCTTTGGTCTGAATTCTGTTGTCCACGCGACCGGGGCTGTTGTTTCGACAATGATCTCACGCTCGTCAACGATGTTTGATGTGCTCATAAGTCCCTCAAACGATGATGGATGGTGGTCGAGGTTCCAGCGCAGCCCCTTTGTCGTCAGCGTGGTTTCGCCCGCAAGTGGCAGGATGCCGCATGTGGGGCCGTCAACTTGCGGGTTGGTCAGGATCCGGTTCCGCCCCGCCGGCAGCACGAACGTCAGGTTCTCGCCCGACACGACGACAATCTGCCGCTGCAGGTGCTGGTTGAACAGGACCTTGAGCGTGTGCATTATGTGGTCCAGCCGCCCGCCCAGCCCGCCGAGCACCACCACCGGGCAGCTGCGCGTATCTTTGCCTCGGCGCAGAACGGTGTCGAGATAGTCGAGCCCCTTCATAAAGTCGGTAGAGTCCTGGTCGCGGTAGCGGTGAATTACGACCCCACTCTCCTCAAAGTAACTGCGCGGTGCCTCCTTCAGCGAGTCCAGGTCTCCGACCACCGCGTCCGGCACGAACTGGCCCAGCGTCCCTTCCTCCTTGCACAGCGCGTAGAGCCGGTTGCCGCCCCCGTCTGCGCAGATGCGGTAGCTGGCCCGCGCCCAGATAGCGGCAAGCAACGGGCCCGCGCTGGGCGGGATTGGCTCGTTAAGGATAACCAGCGCCAGCTCGCGGGCCGCTGGCCACGGGGCGTCGCCTGCCCAGTCGCCCGGGTACAGCAGATGGCTGCCCTGGTGCACTGTGTCTGCAGACTCCATGTTCCGCACGCACAATTCGCCAATGCAGCGCGTAGCAAAAACTAGTACAAGAGACACGGGGGACGACTGCGCACGCGCACGCGAGAGAAGAAGGACAGTAGAGCAGCACGGCGTGCAGAAAGTGGCCAACCCGGCTCGCTTCCCGTAGCGAGCCAGGCGAGCCGGTGGGTCGTCTCAGGCCAGGCACATCACCACTCCCCAGCAAGCGACAGCCGGCGGATCTCCTGGTTGATGGCCGTCACCCACTGCGTCATCTCGGCGTTTGTGCGCGCCCGGTACACGCCCACGCGCTTGCGCGTGCTGGTCGACATGCCCGCGGCATACATCTGCGTCTGGCCGCCGGGCCTGCCGTCGCCGCCGGGCCGGCTGGTGTCACGCTGTCGGCTCGACGACGCGCTCGACGCGTTGGACACCGACGATGCATTGCCGTCGCCCAAGGCATGGGGCGCGTCAGAGATGTGGCCCCCAATGTCTTGCGAGGTGCTGCGGCGATGCCGATTTTGGCGGTCCTGTGCTGACGCTGCCGATGCTGCTGCCGTCGCGGCGGCAGCCGGGGCCTGTGGTGACGAGGGCGCGCTGTAGCCGCCGGCCGCCAGCTGGTGCCTCACTGAAAGCATGCTGGGCGAGGTGGCGCGCTCGCAGTCGGCACCACCAACGCTCAGCGATGGCGAGGAGCACTTGGAATCGGGCCCGCTGCCGGTCATCCTCTCACCCGGAGACAGGTCGCCCGCGTCGCTCAGGTCCGCCGGGATGTGCCTCGACATCGAGTCACTGTCCGCCCGCAGAGCGGCGGACACAGAGGCTGGCCGCCACACAGTGAATATGCAATCTGTGATCAGCTCGTGCGATACGACGCCGTCGGCATACATCCGGTCCGCCAGGCGGAGCCCGCTGTAGTTGCCAATGTCGGTCAGCACCCACGGCTCGCACATCATGTCTTCTGTGCTCAGGTCGTCGCTGAATCTGCTGACCACGTAGCACTGGCGCAGCGCCAGCGTTCTCAGCCGCGAGAATATAAGATGCGCCTCGGAACCGCCGGGCGGCGGGTGGCTCGCGTTCGATGGTGCCGGAACCTCGCTATCCCTGCCACCGAACATCCGCGCCATGACCGGGTTGTGGCCCGCAATGCGCTCGGCAAGCGCAGCCTGCTCTGGCGGCGGCGGCAGCGGCAGCGGCGGAAACGCAAACTCGACGAGACGACCCTGCGTTAGTATGCAGAACACCTTTTGCATTCCTTGGTGTCGCATCCGCTTGCGATACAGCACGCCCGCCTTGACAATGCTGCGGCATCCCAGTATCAGGCATGCATGCCAGATGTTGCGATCCGCACACGCGCCCTCGTCGCTCCAATCCAGCATGTCCCGGTGGCGGTTGCCACG
>JANBOI010000210.1:0-13417 GCA_027595825.1 Coemansia biformis
TGCACCCTCGTCCTCGCGCTAGGCCTCCCTTTCACCCTCACCCGACCCAGTAGCACCCTGTACTGGCTACCCGGGCCTTTTCTTTTCTGTTCTTGGCACAATATACTTGTCACTACCAAAAAAATAAACAATGTGCCATCATGCATCTTGTGGTAATCAACACTACCTACATTGTGTGGATGTGTCCCATGAGCAGTATGAGTTTGCACCTGCTGCTGCCCAGCAACAAATGCCACGCTCCCACGTATACTCTTGCTGAGCCCTGCCCATGGGGGCTGATGCCGCCACACACAGGCCGACTATAAACACGAGACACCTGGCCGCAGCCGCGCCGTAGATCGTTGCCTCCATCAGAACCCACTTAAGTAGCACATTCATTTGTCTTTAACTAGGCTTTCGGAGCATCGCTCCTATGGGTACAGGAGCAAAACTTCTGCACGCTTATCCACATCCATGCCGGAATTACTCAAGCAGTGAGTTTTCATGCAGTGTTGGATAGAGAGTGAAGCAAGAGCAACTAGCAGCTGCTCTGCGCAGTTGGGTGTGTGGTCCCAGGATGGGGACCGGGAGCGCAGGAGTGTATGCTAGGGGGTAGGCCCTGTGCGCGTAGAGGGGGCCTCCTCCTTGCACCGAACTGTCCAGGAATCTATTCAAAGATACGGGAAAGTTGGGTGAATGGAAGAGATGGAGCCCATCACTAAGGGGGCATCCGGGTGGCAGCATACATAGCCGGCACCTGTTGCTGGTCGTTAGTCATAGGTCGTCAACAGTGGTGCCCAGGGCGGCACCACACCGGATGATCGGGATCACCGGGGGCCAGGGCGCACTGCATGGGCAGCGCCGAGTAGGACATACAGCGCCAAAGGTGCCGTATTCCTACAGGGTGAACAATGTCTGCCCAAACCGGGTGGGATTGGCGTCGACTTTTGGAGACTCCTTAACGATGCACACCTCTTCATCAGCCAGGTGTCCTGCTCCAGCTGAAAGTCATCACATCCGTCAATCGAAACAAGTGGCCGTTACCCGCCTCTATCAGGAAACAGGCTCAGGTACATTGTACTATGTTCCTAGATGGGGTATGGAGATTGGCGAGTTTAATAACCTAACCCGCCATCATGCCACCTGTGTGGGGAACGGCATGTTCAGCACAGACTAGGCTGAAGAACAAACAGAAAAGAAGAGAAGAGTGAAACTGGGCAGGCGCTCAGTTAGCGCCAATGTCCATATAGCCATCACTGCTAGGTGCTTGTGGAAACACCACGCAACGACTGTGGTATGGCAGATTCGGTGAAGGATGCAATGCGCCTTGCATCAGGATGGTACCAGTATATGCTGATCACATTATGATGTACCAGAGTGGCCCTGGTGCCAAACTTTGAGACCCCTTGCTACTGGTGCCTTTCCCTTGACATAAGCAAACAAGCTTTATCTCGGCTATTCTTCCACGACGGTTGCTAGGCCTCCACTATGGAATATATCGCCGACATCATATGGTATGTGTGTTGTAACGCCATGCACAAACTGTACGTAACAGGCTTGGTCGTTGAACAAAACCGATATCGTGTGGATACGCCCCATCTGCTGGTTGCTGGTACCGAGGAGAGGGTAGTTATCTAGTGTGCGCATTTTGTATGGTCTCAAACTTGTAATGGTATCATATACACAGACCGAGCTGCTCAAGATAATCCAGGCGTGATCGGCTATACCTGCATTTGGGAAAATGCCTTTAATTGCCGTGTTGACAGCAGCGTGAATGGCGGGCCAATAAGCACCATAGTGAGCTCCGTCAATGGTTGATGCGGCCATTCAGAGATATGAACGCTTGCGTTCTCGGCAGTCGACTTGTGTCAAGCAAGGTGCTGGTGCGTATAGACGGATGTCGAGCCTCTGGGCCTGGGTTGCAATAAACGAATAGGGAGGGCAAGGTGAACGTTGGAGTTGGGAGTGGAGTGGAGTGGAGTGGATGGAGGTGGCAAACTGTCGGGCGGGCGGCTGGTTTTTTATACCAGCTACCAGCACGGATGGCCGGCCAACTGGCCAGCAAATGCGACCAGGCAAGGCGTCCTTGTCCAGCTTTACTGGCTGCCAAAAGTTGGTGAATTTAAGACGGCTTGTTGGGCCCGCCTTCGCCCTTGCTGCTTCTTCATCTTGCCTGGGCAGGCCGTTTTCGGCGATGGCGGCTGCCTGACTTGCTTTCTACAAGGGCTCCCCACTCCGAGCTAAGCAAAGGGGGCTGCGTCGTCCGCAAAGGAGGCGGCGCCGTCAGCTGAGGGGTCACCGGTGTTGGCCCAGCCTGGGGCGGAGATTGGGGCGTGTGTGTGCGTGGAGCTGTGCAGCAGCCCTGCGATTTCGGCCATGCCGCAGTCACAGCCAGCGCGCCCCGCTGGTCACCCGGCATCCCTCGGCTTTGCTTATCCGGTGACACCACGCACACGCCGCCGCCAAGTGGAGCAGATGGCTGCCCCCGCCTGTTTCCGCGCTCTCTTGGTAAACCCCCTTGCTACCTAATACGTGGTTTGGCAGCTTCCCGGTGGCTCGGCACAACAAAAAGGTATGCTTCGTAGCTGCCGTAGCGCCTATCCGCGATAGCAGCTCCTCAGCCTAGTCGGACTATATATCAACAAACGGGCTGGTTGCGCACCGTGGCTTACTTCCAGCTCGAGCGGACAGCAGTCAAGCAAGCAACTACCCACTTTCTCCACCCGCGCGGCACTGCGTACATGCCTCCCAAGTGTTGCCATTTCTCCTCCAAAAAGTGAAAGGCGCTACGCGTCCAATCGTACTGTTTTACTTGGCGTATAAGACGGACTGTCCATATGTTGACGAGCTAGGCGCTTCACTGGCTCAACCTCTTGTGCGCCCTGCCGCTTAACGGCGCCCACATTTGCCGCACTCGGCGGCCGACTCTCGACTCGGCGCTGGCGGGCGCTCGATTGTCGGCCAGTGCCCTTGCAGCAGCAACGGCCGCAGCTGGAGTCGCTGAGGCGGGAGGGCCGGTTCTCGGCGCCCCGCCTCCCCGCCATGGGCAGTAACCGCCCACCCTGTCGGAAACAAAGGAATTGAGGGGAGAGTTTGGCTGGAGAATGTCCGGGAAATGCGGGGAAGTGGGGAGACAAACATGCATGGAATGTGCGGGGGGCGACGCGGAGATGTCCACTTTGCGTGGGTGTGGAGAAACCGTCGGGAATGTGGCCGTTGCCTCCTCCAGCATCGGCCCCGGGTCCTTCGAGTCGGCGCTTTCTCTCCCATCCCCCCGCCCGCTAGCTCTGACCGCTGCTCCTTTGTTTGTGCCATTTCCCCCTTTGCGACTCGTCTCGCCTCGCGTGTTGGCGGCCAGCGATACCGATGCTCGACTCTGACATTGCCGATCTCAACTCGCGTCTGGCGTTCACCCTCAATATTGACTCGCTTGGCGGACGCAAGAAGCGATTCGACGCCACCACCGATGGTCACGATGCTGCCGAGCTCAGTTGGCAGCCGCGGTCCAAGCGTCGGACTTTGCGCAAGCTTATCGGATCTCGCAAGCGACTGCCCCATGGATCGCGCGGGGCTTTTGCCGCCGGACAAGCGGCCGGCCCCGATGATACGCCAACGCAGCCGCTGCTGCCGCCTCCCCAGAGCCTCACGCTGCCGTTGATCACCTCCTTCTCGCCGGATATCGCGCTGTGGGATGGCACCTCCATGCTGCCGCCCAAGGCATCGCCGGACGTGGTCGAGGCGCCGCTACCCCAGCCCCCTCCCGTGCAGAGGCAGCGCCCTGCACTGCCTCCCGCGTCGTGCTCGGACGACGATGTGGTCCTGGCAAACCTAATATTGCCACTGGCCGTCGCAACCGGTGCAAGCAAGGCATATGCGCATCGTCCTTCCCTGCCGCCCAGCCCCGGGTCGTCGCCCTTCGACCACTTACGCACACCATCAACGCAGCAGCAGCCAGCAGCCCCCAAGCTGCAGCAGCAGGCGGTGCCCTCGGGTGGCAGCACCAATGCACCCCGCCGTGACCGCAGCCTAATGTTCAAGCCGCTGTTGGACGTTACAGCTGTGGGCTCGCTTATCGATACCATTTCGAATACCTCCGGGGGTGCGTGTTGCGCGGGGATGGCAGTGCCCGTGGCGGACGACAAGCGTGCGGCCAGCGAGGCAGTCCCAAGGCGTCGACTTCTGGGCAGTTTGCGTCGCTCCAAGGCAATATCGCGCTCGGGAACTCGTCCTGGAAGGGTGGGGCGCCAGCGGTCGCACTATATGGCATCCATGTTCCAGCGCAGTCTCGGCGTTCAGGGCATTGGCTTGCGGACGCTGTCGCACGAGATTTGTCCAATTGACACCACCCAGGATGACGACAACAACTGCGGAGCTATCGATAAGGATGCCGACGTTGTGCCACCTGCCAATCCTGCCGGCGCGTCAGCCGGCGGTGCGCCGCGCACTGCCGAGCCAGCTGTTCCCAAGCCGCAGCCAGAGATGCCGACTGTGCCGGAGAAACCAGCCTCGCCGATTGCTCAGGTACCACCAGCAGAGTTGCCGGCTCCCGCAGACGACGCAAAGGCGGACGTGGCTCCCGGACTCCAGGCCGCAACTGCAATGATGGTAAAGGCGCCGAGCACGGACGACACGATTCCGGGGTACACGCCGATAGCCGTGTCGCTAAAGGGGTCGCGGTCGCGGCAGTTCCTGCTCAACACGCCGCTGGGCGAGTTTTCGGTGGAGCGGACACTGGGCCAGGGAAGCTATGGCAAAGTCAAACTGATGCGGTCCGCACTCACCCATGAGCAGTTTGCCGTGAAGATCATCAAACGGTTTCCGCCTCACAAACATCGGAGATCGCATCACGAGTATCGCAAAGCCAAAACGCTTGATCGTCGTGTGGTCCGCGAGGCCAATTTGGCGGCGATACTGGGGCAACTGCATCCACACATTGTGCCGCTACACGATTTCCGTGTAACCGATACCCACTTTTATCTGTTCTACGCATTCGTCAACGGCGTAACCTTGGCAGAGCGCGTTGGCGGCGGCGGACTATCGGAGAACGAGGCGCGCGCTGTGTTTAAGCCCGTTGCCGAGACCATCAACTTTTGTCACCAGTACTCGGTCATCCACCGGGACATCAAGCTGGAGAACGTGCTGATTGACTATGCCGATGAAGCGCGCAGTCCGTGGGAGTTGGTATCGAGCGAGAACAGCTTTCAGCCATCGACGCTTCACGCACATAGGTCGCAGCGAAGCAGCAACAACATGGACAGCGCGCGCGAGTGGGTTCAGCGCAGGCGGCGCAGCACCAGCGGCCATGCCGCATTGGCGCGGCAGCGCAGTGTGCCCTCGGACACGTCGACAGAGCCGCCAGACTTTCGCGCAGCGTCGGTATTCGACGGTCGTGTCAAGCTGATCGACTTTGGCCTGGCCAACTTTTTCGACGGGACCTCGCTGATGGACACGTTTTGTGGCAGCCTCCCGTACACGGCTCCCGAGATCCTCCGCGGCGATGCGTATGTGGGCCCCGAGATTGACGTATGGTCGCTGGGTGTGCTTTTGTACGTGATGCATACGGGCAGTTTCCCGTTTGACGACCCGGCGCAGCCCAAAAACTTTGAAAAGATTGCCAATGGCGACTTTGTTTTGCACCCGTCCATGAGTCGTCCGTTGCAGGAGTTGCTCGTTCGTATGCTGGAGCCATCACCTACTCGTCGCATTACCATGCATGATGTCTTGCGCCACGAATGGCTTGCCTCGTCGTCGATCCCGGGATCCTGTTGTGTGCACCATCCGCAGCCGACCATGGGCGGCATTCACGAGCGTCGGACGCTTGTACTGCCGGGGCCCCGGGCCCACCGGTTGATCGCGCGCGAGGTTGCCGTTTGCCTTGGTCGCGGCACCGACGAAGTCACTCGTGCGATCGACAAGGCCCTGGCCAATGGTACTCCGCTTCCGCCCGCAGAGCAGCAGCCCCAGAGTCGACCGCCTCGGGTGCAATCGCGCTCGCGCGCGCAGTCAGACCCGCCGCCTCGGTCGCAGCAGCATCAGCAGCAGCGGCAGCAGCAGCACCGAGAGCACCGGCAAGTCGATACAGAGGTGTGGAGCCCGCTTGCGCCACTACACCAGTGGCCGCGTGAGCTGCAGGATCTGGGCGCGAGTGGCATATTGGTGGAGGTCGCAAACTCGCCGTTTGTATCTGTGTACGCGCTGGTTCTGCAACAGATCGGCATGCGTCGCTACTACTTGGAGCTGCCCGTGCCTGAGCATCCGCATGCAACTGGCGCTGATGCCGTGTCGAGCACATCGCTGTTTGCGATGCCGGGCTCAGTGCCTCTAGCGCCACGCGGACTTCGCGCCCTCGACAGCAGCCCGGACCCGTCGGCGCGGTCGCGCGCGTTGGCTACACGCTTGGCCACGCAGTTTGCTAGCCTGGCGTCGCTTACAGGCAATCTCGTCGGCGGCAACGGAGGCGGCAAGCACGGCGCACAGCCTGCCGATCCGCCCACCGAGCCCGCCTACGTGAAGCCGCTGAGCATGGGCGCGTCCATGCCGCTGCTTCCCCAGAGTGCCCGCCATGGACAGTCGCCAGCCAACGACGCGAGCGAGCCGTATATCCGCACCATCCCCTCGGCTGCTGCGGCCACGGCCGACGATTCCGGAACGCGCATCCCGCTGCCAAACGAGCTCGCAGGGCTGCCGGCGTCGCAGGTGCTATCGCTGGTGTCGCGGCTGCTCACAATGCATGAGATTGCACACACGTTTGTCGAGACGCAGCGGATGCCCATGCACAAGGCGCTAAACTCGAGCATGTTCTCGCTCAAGACGGTTGCCGCGCTGATGGAGTCACACCAGAACCTCTCTCAGCCCGCCGATACCCCGGATACCGCCGATACGCTCACCAGCCAGGACATGCTGGACGTGCTTTCCGGCGATTTGGCGACAGATACTGAGCACCCTGAGCGCGAGCGTTCGCAGACCGGCAGCCACATTCGCTCGCTGCTCCACAGCATGTTCCCGCGTGGTCCAGCGGCAGCGGATTCTCATAGCGGGAGGTTCAGTCGGCTGTTCTCGGTTGCAAGCGGCGGCGGCAGCAGTACTGGCAGTGGTAGTGGCGGCGGCGGCCCTACTCGTCGCCACAAGGGCAGCGTGAACCCGCGGCTTATTGTTCATCCACACTTGCGTGAGCAACCGCCGATTCCCCCGCCGCCGCGCACTAGGCCTAGTGCGCCGGACATTATGACCACGATTCCCGTTGATCATCCGGCGGCTACCATCCTGGCGCAGTACTCGCCGTCGCTCAACCGCTGGCGCGAGACGGAGGTTGTCGAGTACTACAGCTGCTCAGTCCGCATTGAACTCGTCCGCCTGTCGCCCCACCGCCGTCCACGCTATGCTCTGTTGGTCGACCGCATGGCTGGCCACAAGGGCAAGTATTCTCTATTTCTCATATTCCTCCGTCGTCTCGCTCCTGCTCTCCCCACTCTCGCATAGGCTTCATTGCTGCCGCCTAGCCTTGCTGGCTCTTCCCTAAAGCATATTTTGCATTGGCTACCCACTCTCTAGCCTGCAATGCAACTAGGCGCTTGGAGTGCAACGAAATAGGCGGCTGTTCAAAATGAGGCGGGGTGCTACTCTGAACGGGCATGGTGCCAGCCTCCGTGTCCACACCCGGGCGGCATCCGCCCGACGAGCGGCGTTCGTTGCCTGCCCGCTCTCTGTTCTCGAGACTGGCCATTCCCGGACATGCTGCATTGGGCCGGGCAAGCGGCAGCACT
The DNA here is from genome assembly GCA_027595825.1 of Coemansia biformis. Classification (NCBI taxonomy): domain Eukaryota; kingdom Fungi; phylum Kickxellomycota; class Kickxellomycetes; order Kickxellales; family Kickxellaceae; genus Coemansia; species Coemansia biformis. The sequence goes on from JANBOI010000210.1 coordinate 7,743, forward strand.
GCCAGTTGAGCCGGCTTGCTTCGGCCACTCCCTGGCTGGCCGGCCTTGCGCAGTCTCCCTCCCCCATCGCGGCGACTCCTGTCCGCATGCAAAGAGGTGGGGCGGCAGCGCCGGGAAGCCCTCCTTGACAAATATGTCGGCGGGCGTGGCCGCACTTGCCAGGGACATCCCCAATTAGACGGGTCCGGGATTGATGGGACGCCCGGACGCACAAAGGGCGTGCGCCTCTTTTATGCTCGGCCGCTTCCGCCCTTTGAGCCAGCCGCTCATCGTCCAGTCAGCGCACCACAAGCGGCCGGCCAGCGGACAAAGGATGACCCCCGGCATTGCGACCAACACAACCCCGGCACGGCAAGCGGCGTCTCCCATGCCAACCCCTTTGTGCGGCCGGCTGCAGCGCCCTTTGCGGTCAGTGAGACCCAACACGCTTCCCCAATGGTCGAGGGTGCCGGGTGGAAAGCGACGAGATGGGGGCGCCATGCTTGCAGGGCATCTCTAGTCTGTGCACTGCCGCCTGCCCAGGAGTAAAGCACACCTCCGGACGACACTATAAATTCCCAGCCGCTCGCCCGACCCTCCTGCTTGCCTCCTTTCGTTCCATCAATCCTCGCTCATTTCCTCTCGCAAACAAGGTGCATCGACCAGCCACTCTGCCATCAGCACGCACGTCGCACTATCAAAGCCATGCACCCAAGCCATGACAGTGGCAGCATCACGAGTGATCTCGAAACCATTGGAAATAATGCGGGTTTCGTTTCTCAATGCGTGTCCAAATATCTGTTCGGAAAATGGCCAGAGGTGACAGTTGGCATGGAGAGCAAGGCCTCCCTCATGGGGTTGTGCGAACACAATGGAGTGACAGATGAAGCCACACCCAGAAACGAGTTCAGGTATGAAATAACAAGCGGAGTTGATAATGGCAATTACTGCTTATTCAATTATCTCGTGTTTTACCTTAGTGTGGTCGATGGTCAGGTTATTATCAAGGACTATGATTATAACATCATATAGTAGGCGTAGTGCTGAAGGCGAGCTTTGGGTTTCCCGCAACCACCACTTTCACTAGTGTACGATCGTCATCTCAATGGCAGTTGAGAGGCTGGCGTTCTGGCTGCCGGGGAAACCGTCATCACCAGAAGCTCCCGTGACACGCCGCAGCAAGAAAGCGCTGTGAGCCAACCCTGCAGCACCCGTCTTCATAGCAGCGGGATCCTGGTTGGGATGGCCGACAGCCACGGGTATTATTAGTCGTTACATGACCACAGGCACTTGCTACCTATCCGCACTTGTCCTATGCGCTGGATACAGCCCACGCAGCTGCAAGGAAAGACAAGACCCCCCGCCTGCGGCAAAGTTTCATGTCGTGTGTTGAAAAAATGTAATGATGCTGGTATAATGAGGCAAAACTAGTGCACTTGGCCGTTCTGTCACCCAACAAGTTTGCGCCGTTATCCGCTGCGTCCAGCACTTGCACCTTGCAGCCTCGGAGAACAGCGCGCAATCACTTGGGGTGCAGCTGGTTCATAGCTTTGCCTTGAGGATGGTGCTAGAGCTACTTGAAGTATCAGAGTTGTTGCTGTTGGCGCCACTTTCTGCCGAAGAAAAAGCCTCCGGGAAGCCATACTCTTTCAAATAGGGGTCATTCGCATAGACCGTATTGGCGTCGCTCGTCTGGTTGCCAGGCGCGCCGGCTTCGGTTGCACCTGCTGGGTTGGACATGGTACAACAATAAAGCTGCAGGTAAGAAGCTGTTCTGGTGGCTGTGTGCGACGCCGGAAGAAAGGCCGTGCTTGGGATGAAAGGTGGAGGGAGGAGGCAGTGGTGAGTGGAGTGGTTGAACTGGTGGCCAGCAGCGGCCATCACTTTTTAAGGCCGATCCCTGAACAGTCGGCGCTGCTTTCCACGCCCGTTCGCTGCCTCCGTCGGCAGTGGTCGCTGGTGAAGAAAAGCAGGACGTAGAAAGACCGAGGACTTTTGCAGCAACTGCCGAGCGCCGTCACCTGCTCTTTTGGAAAAACGGGCGTGTCACCCGGGCACCTTGCCGCTTGCCAAGCAGCAGCGAAAGGGCGCCCAACTAGTCGGCAAAGGAGCGGCATCCTCCGCTTACCCACCGGATGGATTTGGCAGCCGTGACAGCGCTGTGCTAGTTGCACTATGGATGCCTCTCCCATTAGCGAGGAGGGCACCGGCATGCTCGAGGATGCCGGACAGTCATGCGCAAGTCGCAGATTGGCAGGCATGGGGCCACCTTCCGGCTTTGCTGGCTTTGTCATCGCCTGGCGCTGGGGCACATCGATTCCGTGCGGGGGGCCCCGCCGCGTCTGCCGCCGGGAGGAGCGGGCATCTGGCTGCTCCGGGGGCCGCGTCCTTCCGGTCTTTGAAGGCTAGTTGGCTGCAGGGCGCCTACAATCTAGCATACCAGCGCATGCTTCTACCTCTGGAACACCAGCTGGCGTAATGGCTTGGAACGGGCGCTGCCTGCATGTGGCGGCTCGCTTCAGTTGCACCCCTCTATGCTCCTAGGAGGCCAACCACCAGTGACACTAGCAAAGCATAGTGCCACTACCAGTATAATGGCCAACGTAATGCTTCCCTTCAGCCCGGGCGCCACGAGCTGGCTGGGCTTGAACAGTGCCCGCTTTGGCCTGGCCTTTGACACTCACTTGGGTGACGCGCACCTCTCCTTTCGGGCCGCCGGCCAGCCAGCGCTGCCTGCCCACCTTTGCCAATGCTTCTTTTGCGCCCTTCTACTGCCGCCGGTCATGAAAGGAGAAAAGTCTCGTGTGTACCCGCCTGCTGCGGCCACGTCTTGGGCCGCCAGGCAGTTTCTCGAGGTGTGGGTATGCAATAGTCCAAGGGCGGCCGACAGGTGGTCTGCCGCTCCTCTTGCCACCATTGACGTTGTTCTCTCTCCTTCACACATCGTCCTGCTTCTGGCTTCTCTGCACCTATTGCTTGCCTATTCTGCCTCTCCTCGGCCGTGTGTTGATGGGTGCGCCAGGCTCGGGCTCCACCCCTAGCTGGCCGCTTGACTGCTCTTCCGCCTACGCCGTTGCCGATGTCCTGGTGGTGATACTTGCGCTTCTGGCTGCTGCCTCTGCGGGCTGGCGGGTGTCGGCGTCGACATACCGCAACCAGCCTGCTCTGGCCGCTACTGCAGTTCTAGTCGCACTTGCCTCTAACCAGATTGAAGCCACTGCAGTCGACTACCTGCGCCTCCTGGCTGCACTTGTACTGCCCTGCCTTGCGCAGCGCCGACTGGGCTACGGCGTGTTCCTGCTTGTCTCCCCTTTCAACATACTCCGTGCCTGGACCGCTGGGCACGCTTCCCTGTGGCATCGCGGGGCAGAGATGCTGGCACATGTCATCATCTTGCTGACCAACCTTGACAACCAAGAAATGACCACGCTGCGTAGACTAGCCGCCAAGCTCAGCTTTGCGCACGAGATCCATCTCATCCGGCTGTGCAGGCTTCGCGAGCTGGTGCTGGGCGATGTGTGGCAGCTTCCAGCTAGATACCGCCTTGCCAGCATCCAAACCGAGTTTACGTACAACGCCGGTGAAACACTATTCCTGTTGCGGGCAATCGTGCGCATGGTGTGGAGACCCGTGGCTCCGCTGGTTATCCTCGCTTCGCTGCTGGGAATGCTAACTATAGTCGAGGGCCATTTGGATAGACACATATATGATCAACTGACAGCGCCATCGCAATACCCGTGGTATCATGGAATCTTGGCAGCTCTGTACCGACAAATACTCTTCACTGCCAGGCTGCAACATAGCCACATATGCAACTACATCTACAATGAGCTATCTCGCGCGGCTCGGGCCATTAAATTGGAACTGTTCCGGCTTTCGCCGACTGGCAACAGCCAGCAAGTGACACAGGACATGGCCTGGCTCGAGTGGGAAGTTGACCAACTGCACAGCAACCTGGCCACAATGCTAAACATAGTGCCAACAGCGTTCTGCGCGATGGGCACGTTTTGGTCAGTCTACAACACTATTGGCTGGTTTGCACTGGTCCCCATTGCTATTCACAGCGCAATTCGCGGTGCAAAGTGGGGATTTGAGCTTCTTGCTGGACCCAGTGATGCATGGAAGGCACACACCACGGCCAAATATGACGATACCATTGACGAGATCTGCCATGGAATAACGGCCATCAAGCTATTTCACTGGGAGCGCATGCATCTTGATCCCAAACTCCGTCAGACTAGATTCAGGAAGGCCAAGCTGCCGTTCTATGCGCCAATCGTTCGCGTTGTGTGGTTTATTTTCGACACTGCCTACGACATGTCATTTCTGCTCAGTGCGTATCCGATGCTATACAGATACACAACTCACCGCTCTCCTGGAGATGTCGAGCTTACCAGTGGCAGCATATATAAGCTCAACATGCACATCTCCCATTTATGCTACAACGCAGAGCGAGTATCCACCATGCTTGGTGATTCGAGAAAGGCGATTGGCGGCAGCATGTCTCTTGAACGCATCCTGAGAGACAAACCGGCCAGCACGCTGCCTCGGTGCAACGCTGTGCCCGTTGGATGCAATCCTTCAGTCGAGCTGAGCGACTGCAGCTTTATCGCTGGCAAGCGGAGCAGCACGCCCGTGCTCAAGGGTGTGTCGCTCAGTGCGGTGTCTGGTGAGCTAGTTGCAGTAGTGGGTGCAACTGGTTCGGGCAAGTCGTCGCTGCTCTTGTCCATCTGCGGCGAGCTCGAGATGACAAAAGGAACCGGCCACGTGTCGGGCTCAATTGCTTACCTCGAGCAGTCGCCGTGGATCATGAATGACACGGTACGTGCAAACATTGTGTTTGGACGCGACTACAATGCCGACCTTTTTGACAAGATCGTCCATGCGTGTGCGCTGACTGACGACATTGCACGGTGGCCCAGCGCCGACCTCACGGTGGTCAGCGAGCGCGGCATCAACATCTCGGGTGGGCAACGGGCGCGGCTGGCGCTTGCACGGACGATCTATTCGCGCGCTGATATTTATGTCCTCGACGATCCGCTTTCTGCAGTTGATGCCCATGTTCGGCGCCATATCCTCAACCACGTCCTGCTTGACTCGGGAATGCTAGCAGGCAAACTGCGCATTGTTGCTGCAAACACCGGCCACATTATCCCGTATGCGCAAAAGATTGTTACGCTCGAAGATGGTCGTGCAGCCGTTGGTGAGCAGGTGCCAAAGGCCCATGATCCGATGCCTACCGCCTCTGGCCCAGCAATAGAGGAGGATCAAGGAACAACTCTAGACTCCGCACAGTCCTCAGGACCCGATGATGAAAATGTAAAGTCGCAGTCAAACATGGGCAGCAGCCAGGCCGAGAGCAGGACAGAAATGCAACAATCGCCCTGGGACAACATTGCCTATATACTCCGGCTCTGCGGGTTCCCAGGGTGCGTGGCCACTGTTACTCTCGCACTGGTGATGCCAATTATATCGCTTACACTACATCTGCTGCGGCTCCGTGGGCCAGGCGCCAGCACCAATAGCACTGACCCCAGCCGCGTGCTTCATTTCATCAACATGCTGCTCGTCCGCGACGCAGTACGTGCACTTGGCTTTGCTGTGGTGCGCCAGGGCAAAATGTTGCTTGACACGCACCTGCTGGAGAAGCGAATCAAAGGCGCATTTATCCAGAGCACCATCAGGGCGCCCATGTT
>JANBOI010000211.1:0-13386 GCA_027595825.1 Coemansia biformis
GGCCGGCCGTGGGTATAAAAAGCCGCAGCCCGCGCCCACTCTCGCCGATTCTACCAACAGCCAAGCCTGCCTGCAACCAGTCGATACTCCCCCCTGCACCACGCCTACCACAGATACCGGTCTGCCATCGCCCTTGACTCTCAACCATGCTCGCATCTCCCAACAAGCTTGTCAGCGCGCTCGAAGTCCTGGCCATCGACAGCAATGGCATCCTGTACGAGGTCAAGGTCACCCACCACGGCTAATGCCGCATGCTGCGCGAGGCGCTACCAACTGCGCCCGCGAGCGGTCTGAAAACGGACCGTGCTCTGCGCCTTCAAAACCGATCCACGCCCGCCCCGCCGGGCCAGGAGCCCAGGGCACCGGTCTGTATATACGCTGATCCTGTCCGGGACTAGCCAGCCTAGCCATCCGCTTCTGCCTTCATGTTCCAATTGATGGGCGCACGACCCAGCCAAAACAGAAATGCACACGAGAAGCCTATTCTGAGGGGGTTTGAGTAGCAGCGAGGGCGTATTAGTAGTATCTACGTCTGGCCGTGCAACATGTAGACCATTGCATGGAGAGGGCATGCCACCAGGGCCGTGCTCCGTCGAAGCGGTGCCCGCCATCAGGTCCTTGCCCATCTCGGGTTTGTAGCTATCCAGGGAGAATCAGCAGTGTCTGATTTGTATGGCTGTTGTTGTTGTTGTTGTTGTTAGTGTTGGGGAGTGCGGCTGCGGGCCATCGCAGCCCGGCAGCGTGCCCAATGGCACATCGCTGCTGCCATTGCCGTCTACAGGGCGCTCTGCCTGCGCCGCGCTGCCGGCCTTCGCAGCCGTGCGCTTGGACACGAGCGGCAAGGTCGTAGAGTGCCCGCTCTCAACCACACCATTGCTAGCGCAGCCCACAGATCCAACGCATACGAGACTACTGGCCCTGCCCTGCTGGGATGAAATGCTTTGGTCATAACCAACTGTGTCGGCTCGGCTGTGGCGCACAGGAGCCAGCCGAGCCGCCGGCCAAAAAGGTCTGCTGCGGCCGGCCAGCCAGCCGAGAAGCCAGCGCAGGAGTTCCCTTTCTGCGACTGCCACTGTTGGCGCATTCGCTTTGGCCTTTGGTTCTCCTCTGCTCATTCTACCTTTGCCAGCCCACGCGAATCGACAGTGTGCCAGCCGAGCTTTTAGTGTTTGCACAATGGCCGGGGAATTGGACCAGAAGAAGATCCAAAAGCTTTTCAGCACACACGCGCCTGGCATCGACGAGGTCGTCGCGGACTACGTCCAGGGCTACCTCAGCGATGCGGCGACGGCGATAACCTCGTCCGACGGGCGCGACGGCGGCGAGGACCCCGTGGAGGACCTTATCCGGCCCATGCTGGAGGATGCGTGCGGCAGCGGCGCGGATGTGGCAGCGCTGTGCACGCACTTTTCGCAGATGCTGTCAGAGCTGGAGCAGGCTGGCGCGATGAAGAGGCCGGCACTGGCAAAGCTCGCGGCACCGGTGAACATGGCGGTGCAGCTGGCGCAGATCAACAAGGCGACCAAGGCGTCGCAGTTTGGCACCACGGATATGGCCCACGTCAAGGGGCGCCAGGTGGCCAGCCAGGTCGATGTCAAGAAGCTGCGCAAGGCGGAGCTGCGGATTGCGGCCAAGATGGAGAAGCGCGGGAGCAAGTCGCGCTACGAGGCGTCAAAGCTGATCAACGAGAACCCGCTTGACGACAACGATCTGCTGATGAGGGTCAACCCGATCCTCGACTACACGTCGACGCGCGACAAGATCAAGGACGTCAAGCTGGACTCGTTTGACATCTCGTTCTCGGGCAAGCGCATCCTCACCAACGCCAACCTGCACCTGGTCTACGGCCGCCGCTACGGTCTCATCGGGCGGAACGGTATCGGCAAGTCGACGCTGCTGCGCAACATTGCCTATCGCGAGCTGGCGGTGCCGACGTACATCAGCATCCTGTTTGTCGAGCAGGAGATGGCGGGCGACGACACGCCGGCGCTGCGCTCGGTGCTGAAGGCCGACCTCTTCCGCGAGCAGCTGCTCCGCGACGAGGCGGCCGTCAACGAGGAGCTCCGGCGGCTGGACGCGCCCGAGCAGCTGGACGAGCGCGGCGAGGCGATGTCCAAGCACGAGGTGGAGGCGAAGAAGGCCGAGATGGGCGACCGGCTCAACAGTATCATGACCAAGCTACAGGACATTGAGGCGGACAAGGCGGAGGCCAAAGCGGGCGCGATTCTGAGCGGCCTGGGCTTCAACGCGGCCGACTTTGCCCGGCCGACAAAGTCGTTCTCGGGCGGGTGGCGCATGCGGCTGTCGCTGGCGCGCGCGCTGTTCTGCCAGCCCGACCTGCTGCTGCTCGACGAGCCGACAAACATGCTGGACATCCCGGCGGTGGTGTGGCTGGAGCGGTACCTGAGCAAGTGGAAAAGCACGCTGCTGGTGGTGTCGCACGACAGGGAGTTCCTGGACGAGGTTGCGACGGATATTGTCCACCAGCACTCGGAGCAGCTGGACCAGTACCGCGGCAACTTCAAGTCGTTCTGGTCGACGCGCGAGGAGCGGCGCAAGAACCAGCTCCGCGAGTACGAGTCGCAGATGCAGTACCGCGCCCACCTGCAAGACTTCATTGACCGCTGGAGGTACAACGCGAACCGCGCGGCACAGGCACAGATGAAGATCAAGATCCTGGAGAAGCTGCCCGAGCTGGAGAAGCCCGAGGACGAAAAGGTGGTGACATTCACCTTCCCGAACCCGGAGAAGGTCTCGCCACCCGTGCTGTACATGACCGACGTCACGTTTGGGTATTCGCCAGAGAAGAAGATCCTGGAGCACGTCAACATCGACATGCAGATGGACACGCGCGTGGCCATAGTCGGGCCCAACGGCGCCGGCAAGACGACGCTGCTGAAGCTTCTCATCGGCAAGCTGGACCCCACGGGGGGCATGGTCCACCGCCACGGGCGGCTGCGGATTGCGTACTTTTCGCAGCACCACGTCGACCAGCTGGACGTCAGCCTGACTGCGGTCGGCCACCTGAAAAGCATGTACCCGGGCAATACAGACGAGGAGTACCGCCGGCACCTGGGCGCGTTCGGAATCTCGGGGATGACTGGCCTCCAGGAGATCAGCACGCTGTCCGGCGGCCAGAAGAGCCGCGTCACGTTTGCCGGGCTCGCGGTGCAGCAGCCGCACTTTCTGGTCCTTGACGAGCCGACGAACCACCTGGACATGGAGTCGATCGACGCGCTGACCGCCGCCCTGAAGCAGTTTGAGGGCGGCGTCGTCATCGTGTCGCACGACGAGCGGTTCATCGACTCGGTCTGCACGGAGATGTGGGTGTGCGCCGGCGGCAAGGTCGCCAAGTTTGCCGGCGAGGGCATCAAGGAGTACAAGAGGATGATCTGCCCGGCGGACGAGTGACTCGCGCGGCTGGCCCCCGGGCCGGATTGGGCCAGCCCGGCCCGGCCCAGTCCGGCGTAATCTGGCATCACGCCACGCGCGCATGCCAGCCCCCTGCGGTGCGGGCAGTTGGCATATCCGTCCACAGCTCTTGCCAGAGGGCCCCGTTCTTTGCCTCTCCTTCGTAGACGTTGGCTTGATTTGCGGAATTTCGGGTACCGAAGGATGCTTCTGTCGTGCACATTGCTGCGCAGCGCAAGGCGCCTTGGCGCTGTGTCTCTGCCACGCCCGGCGGCTGCAGTCGCTGCGGTAGGCGCTCGGGCTACGCTCCACGCGCGATCCGGCCAGCGCGTTGGCGCTATGCTTGCAAGCAGGACATACAGCAGCGCCGCGCCTCCTCCCAAGGACCAGTCGCCCAAGGACCAGCCGCCCACGAACAGCCCAACGCCGGGCGGCGAGCCAAGGCGCAGGGAGAGACTGCTTCCGGCTACCGGCCCGCTGTCGCCGATTGGCATCTCGCTGTTTCTGATTACGGCCGGCGGGATCCTGTACTACTTTACGGCGATGAAGGCGCGGGTGCGCGAGGAGCGGATCCGGAACAGGGGCAAGATGGAGACGACGGGCAAGGCCGAGGTCGGCGGGCCATACACGCTGACGGACCAGGACGGCAACGCAGCGACAGACAAGACGTTCCACGGCAGATTTGCGCTGGTGTACTTTGGGTTCTGCCACTGCCCGGACATTTGCCCCGACGAGCTGGACAAGATTGGCGACGCGCTGGACATCCTTGACCGCAGCCCCGAGACGAAGGATGCGGTGCAGCCCGTGTTTATTACGTGCGACCCGCAGCGCGACTCGCCCGAGGCCATCAAGAGCTATCTGCAGCAGTTCCACCCCAAGTTTGTCGGCCTGACGGGCTCGATCGACCAGGTGCGCACGGCGTGCAAGGCGTACCGCGTGTACTTTAGCAAGCCGCCAAAGGTCGCGGAGAACCAGGACTATCTGGTCGACCATTCCATCTTCTCCTACTTTATGGACCCCGACGGCCAGTTTGTCGACGTCTACGGCAAGGACAAGACGGCACAGCAGATGGCTGACGGTATCGCGGGCTCCGTTGCGCGGTTCCGGTCCGCCGGCCGAGCGATCGAGCGGGAGTAGTCTTTTGTGTTTTCCGCTGGCGACTGAAGAATGACGTGTGGCCAGCCCATGTGACGTGCATGCGGCGCCCAGCGGCGCTTGGCGGCGGCTAGCAGCCTGGGCCCCCTTTCTTGGACCCGCAAGCCTTCTTTCCCTGCTGCGCCTGCACCTGTGTGTATATCTACTGTTACGGCCTCCTAATTTGCCCGCCAATCTGCGATTGCCACCGCGTGTCGGCGGAAGCGCAGCCAGCATGGACGCCGCGCCGGAAATCACAGCCGCATTCAAGATCCTGTTTGTGGGGGACTCGAATGTAGGCAAGTCCTCCATTCTCCTGCGGTTTACCGACGACGTATTTCTGCCGGCCGACGAGACGTGCGCAACGATCGGGGTGGACTTTAAAGCGCACATGTACGATGCCGATGGCGAGCGGTACAAGCTGCTCCTGTGGGACACGGCGGGGCAGGAGCGGTTCCGCACGCTGACGTCGTCCTACTACCGCGCCGTGCATGGCGTAATACTGGTGTACGACGTGAGCAACCGCGAGTCCTTTGCGCACCTGGACTCGTGGGTCGAGGAGGTGAACACGTACTGCCTCGAGGGCGACGTGGTCAAGATGGTCGTGGGCAACAAGATCGACAAGGAGGCCGAGCGGCAGGTCTCCCGCCAAGAGGGCGCCGAGTACGCCCGCCGGCTGCAAGCGCTCTTCCTCGAGTGCAGCGCAAAGACCAAGACCGGCGTGCGGCAGGCGATCGAGGAGCTGGTCAGCAAGATCATCGATACGCCGGGGCTCTGGCGCCGGCAGCTGGCGTCCAACGGCACGGTGCTGGTCGACGAGTCGGTGACGTCGGGCTTTGGTAGCGGGTGCGCTTGCTAGAGAGATGTATTTGCCAGATATGACTACTGCTGGCGCTTGTACCAGAGCCGCAAGCCGTGTGCTGGCCGCGGCCGGCGCGCGGGAAAGTGGATGTGGCCATTTTAGAATCGGCACGCGCAGCACACAGAGGAGGCGGCGTGCGCGGTCGGTGGGAGAGGGGCTCCGTCTGCCGCGGCCGGCGGGCTCACTTGAGCTTGGCCAGGATCTCCTCGGCGCGGTAGAGCAGGTACTCCTTGTCCTTCAGCGTCTCGAGCTTGATGGGGTTGCCGCCGTACGAGGGGAGCAGGACGCGGTCGCCCTCGGCCAGGCCGGTGGGGATGGTCTTGCCATCCTCCGTGACAGTGCCCGGGCCCACGGAGACGACAACGCCCTCGTTCAGCTTCTCGACGGCCTTTTCGGGGAGCAGAATGCCCGTCGCCGTCTTGGTCTCGGCCTTGACGCGCTCGATGAGGACGCGGTCGAGCAGCGGAATGATGCGCTTGGCGGCGGACATTGTGGAGCGTGCGGGGTGGGACGGGGCGGGGCCGGCAGAAGGACAGCGGAATGCAGTCGCAGAGCGAGGGTATAAGCAGTAGCTAAGCGAGTACACTGGCGGCAGCGCTAGAGCAAAAGGCGTGGGGCGATAGGCGCAGAGCGAGAGGCGCACCACCGCCCGCTGGCGAGCTGCAGCTCGCGCCTGCCAGCCAGCTCGCGCAGACCCGATCGCAGCGTGGGAGGCGGGGCCCAGCACCGTCGGATTACGGTAATGGACGGAATCATCGAGAAACACGCAGAACATGGCCTGCGCTGGCAGGCCCGGCGGCCAATGCGCGGCGGGGATCGGGGCGGGCTGGGGGCGAGGGTCGGGCCGCGCATGGCAGCTATCTGCAGAGCCGCCGCCGCCGCCGCGGCTCGCCCGCCCTCTTGCTTCTCTGCGTTGTACATTCCTCGTCTGCACGGGCCCAGGCAACAGATACCGGCCGCACCGCGTCGCGTCTCCAGCACCCACCCCCGCCTCTACTTTTCGCCAAAAGCAACATGAAGAGCCTGACCAAGGTCGCCCCCCGCGTGCCGGCTGCCACGGCGCGCGCCGTCCGCTCCTACTCGACGCACAAGGAGCTGATGTTTGGCATCGAGGGCCGCAACAAGCTGCTGAAGGGCGTCGAGGCCCTGGCCAAGGCGGTCGCCGTGACGCTGGGCCCGAAGGGGCGCAACGTCCTGATCGAGCAGCCGTTCGGCGCGCCCAAGATCACCAAGGACGGCGTGACGGTGGCCAAGAGCATCACGCTCGAGGACAAGTTTGAGAACCTCGGCGCGCGCCTGGTGCAGGACGTGGCCAACAAGGCCAACGAGGAGGCGGGCGACGGCACCACCACCGCCACCGTCCTCGCGCGCGCCATCTTTAGCGAGGGCGTGAAGAACGTCGCCGCCGGCTGCAACCCGCAGGACCTGCGCCGCGGCGTCCAGCTGGCGGTCGACAAGGTCGTCGAGTACCTCAAGAGCCAGGCCAAGCCTATCACGACCACCACCGAGATTGCCCAGGGCGCAACCATCTCGGCCAACGGCGACCGCCACATTGGCGATCTGATCTCGCGCGCCATGGAGAAGGTCGGCAAGGAGGGCGCCATCACCGTCAAGGAGGGCAAGACCATCGCCGACGAGCTCGAGATCACCGAGGGCATGCGCTTCGACCGCGGCTACATCTCGCCCTACTTTATCACCGACACCAAGACGCAAAAGGTCGAGTTTGAGAACCCGCTGATCCTGCTCTCCGAGAAGAAGATCTCGCTGGTCCAGGACGTCCTGCCCGCGCTGGAGGCCGCCGCCCAGCAGCGCCGCCCGCTGCTGATCATCGCCGAGGATGTCGACGGCGAGGCCCTGGCCGCATGCATCCTCAACAAGCTGCGCGGCCAGCTGCAGGTGTGCGCCGTCAAGGCCCCCGGCTTTGGCGACAACCGCAAGTCCATCCTGGGCGACCTGGCCATCCTGACCAACGGCACCGTCTTCTCGGAGGAGCTGGACCTCAAGCTGGAGAAGGCCACGCCCGACATGTTTGGCGCCACCGGCGCCGTGACCGTCACCAAGGAGGACACCTTCATCCTCAACGGCGCCGGCGAGAAGGAGAGCATCAGCCAGCGCTGCGAGCAGATCCGCTCCGCCGTCAACACCGCCGGCGTCTCCGAGTACGAGAAGGAGAAGCTGCAGGAGCGCCTGGCCAAGCTGTCGGGCGGCGTGGCCGTCATCCGCGTCGGCGGTGCGTCCGAGGTCGAGGTCGGCGAGAAGAAGGACCGCTTTGTCGACTCGCTCAACGCCACCCGCGCCGCTGTCGAGGAGGGCATCCTGCCGGGCGGCGGCGCCGCGCTGCTCAAGGCCTCGATCCAGCTCGAGCAGCTCAAGGGCGACAACTTTGACCAGAACCTGGGCATCAGCATCATCAAGGAGGCCATCCGCCGCCCCGCGCGCACCATCGCCGACAACGCCGGCCTCGAGGGCGCCGTCATCGTGGGCAAGACCCTGGAGATCGGCTCGGCCGACTTCAACTACGGCTTTGACGCCGCCAAGTGCGAGTACACCGACATGATCAAGAGCGGCATCGTCGACCCCCTCAAGGTCGTCCGCACGGCCCTGCTCGATGCTGCGGGCGTCTCGTCGCTGCTGACGACCTCCGAGTGCATGATCGTCGACGCCCCCGAGAAGTCGGCGCCGGCGCCTGGCGGTGGCATGGGCGGCATGGGCGGTATGGGCGTCTTGGGCGGCATGATGTAACCCGCGCTGTCACATCTCGCAACCAGCCAAGAGCCTGCCGATCGAGCCGAGACCGCATTGCTGTGTTGAGCTGTGCGGCCTAGTGCACGTTGGATACATTCTTTCCTCGCCGCTTAAACGGTGACCCCACCACAAAAATCAGCTAGTCTTGCTTCCACTCGTTCGATCTGGGTGCTGCGACGTCTGCCGCGCTTGGCTGCAGCCCGTAGAGCTCCCGACAGCGGGCCAGGTATGCCGCCAAGGTGGACCGCGCCATCCTGTCGAATGCCAGGCTGGCTGCGTGCGCATGCAGAGCAGAGACAAACTCGTATTCGATGCAGAAGCTCACTCGCGTGCTGGCGCCGGCACCCGGCCCGCTGGTCCTCTCCCGGATAAACGGGCTCACCGGCGACCCGGCCGCATCCTTTGCAGCATCCGCAAACTCCCACACCGTGCGCATGTATCGGAACACTCGGCCAGCCGAGACTGCCGTGGCAACGATGCGCCGCGGCCGCTCGAGCACGACGTCGGATGTGTATCGCTCGTGGAACGGGGGGTATCCAACAACAAGCTCTGCCTGGACGCTCTGCCAGCCAGCCGGCCCGTCCTTCCGTGTGGCATGAAACACTGTCGAGCCCTTGCACAGCGGCACAAACTCGCTGTACCGATCGATGTCGGAAACCACGTCAAAGACCTGCTCTCGGCCGTACGGGAACACCAGCGACTCGTGGAATGGCTGCGAGGCCAGCGCCCGCCTACCGGTCCACAGTGGGCCAAGGCGGGCCTGCCCGGACCTGCTGGCCAGCGGGGCCATTCGCCGCAACGGAAACGCCAGATTCATGAGCGGTCCCTCCCGACGCCCCGCGTGCTCAAGCGCAGATTAGACGGACCGACAGACGGGCAGACGGATGGACAGTAGCGCCAGAGAAGTAAGTGGGGCGTGCCTGGGGCTGTGGCGGGCGCAGGTCCCTTCGACCCACCCCAGGCGCGGGCTGCGGGCCAGCGCTGCCCTTTTCCTCTTGAGGCGACCTGTTGGCAGCCGTGCATTCGGGGCTCAATCTCCCGCTGCGACAGCTGTACTTTTTTTTTTGGCACATTCACTCGGCCAGACGCGCCGTCGGCAAGTTTGGCACGCCCGAGCCCCGTCCACGTCCACCATGATGGCGAGCAAGACCGAAGGTAAACATCCGGACCCGCATTGTGGCAGCCCGCGCGCGTCTGCATCCATTGGCAATCGCCCGGGCTAATTCCATGGACGCGGTGGCCCTCTGCCTGTGCGCCAGTAGAGAGCATACTGCGCAGCCGCCTCGTTGCCGAGGACCGCGCGCTGCGGCGCTGTCTGCGGCAGCTCTCGACAATGTGCGCCCGGCACGCCCGGCTGTCGCCCGAGGAGACCCAGGAGGCCTGCACACGCGTGCTGCAGGAGGTGCGCTGGTTCAGACACACGGTCCAGGTCGCCGCGCAGAGCCAGCGGCGATGCACGCAGGAGGTCCGGCTCTACACGGAGCAGCAGGCGGCCCTCGAGGCCCGGATAACCGACGCGCACGCGGAGATCGAGCGGCTCGGCAGCAGGCTTGAGGATTCGCGCAATCACAAGCGGCACAAGATTGCATACGACGAGATTGCAGCAGAGGCCAACAAACGCCCGGCCCGCAAGCGACTAGCAGACGAGACGGACAAAATCAACAGCGAGATCGAGCAGCTGAGGCAGGAGGAAGCCTCGCACGACGCGGTGGCCCGCTCGCTGCAGACCCAGTATGCGGTGGTGATAGGCGAGCTGAGCAAGCTGGCCGACATGTCGAAGAACGCGCTGAACATGCAGGATCTGGGCATCTATCTCGGCGACAGCGACGTCCACGCCGAGAAGGCTGGGCCCGACCACGGCCACCTGCATGCCTCGTCCGGAATATCCCCCGCGACGCCCCGCCAGGCCGGCGACCCCCGCGATGCCTTTGCCACCCCGATCGACGGCCCGCCGCTCGAGGACCCCAGAGAAGCCCATGCCGGAGCCAGCATGCACGGCGAGTCCAGCGAGGGCGAGGAGGGCGAGGAGAGCGAGGACGATGTCGGCGTCAGCCTGTCGGCGGCGGCGGCTGAGGAGGAGGGCGAAGAGGGCGAGTGCGAGCACGACCGCGAGGACGAAGAGGGCGAGCTGCTCGGCTGATGCATGGCCCTGCGCGGGCCCCTGCCAGGACCCACAGACCACAGACCCTCTTTCCACTTTATGCATAACAGGGCAGTACCCCACTGCAAGGAATACACATCACCCCTATCACCCCATGTGGCAGCCCTGCGCGCCGGCGGCTGCCACCACCCGATCCGGCGGAGATCGGCGGCTCGGCTCGACACAGCCACCAGCGGCGTGGGGGATCGGCGGCTCGGCTCGCCAAAATTTTCGTGCGTGCTCGGAACAGGGCGGTCTCGGCCCGCGCAGGGGCGCCGCGCCCGGCATACGTGCAGCGGCAGGCGGTGGTTGGCCGCGGCAGAGTTTTATTTGGGGCGGACGCGCGGCGCGTCCGCTCTCCTTGCCTCGCATGGGCGGTGTCCCCGCGCTGGGCGGGAGGTATAAAGGCCCGGCGGGCGCGCTGCTGCCGGCGACTGTCTGGGTTCCTTCTCCGAGGTAGCCCTTTCTTTCCCTACTTCGGAGCAGCCACTTTCCCACACACCGTGCGCAAGCCCGTGTTCTGGGAATCAAGATCGTCGTCGCTTGTGACCTCTGTCGCAGCACTTCACGACCAGCCACTCCTTCCACTGCAGGCGCCGGGCCTCCGCTGCTCTCTGGAGTCGTTTCCACGGGAACACGCCGCCCACCATCTCACGACCCAAGATCCGCGCTCTGCTCCGTTACACAGCACGCCCCGCGCGCGCGCCGAGTCCTCTTCCCGCCTGACGCCGCCATGCCTGCCGTGCCAATCGCCACGAACGTCGAGGAGTCGCGCGCCCCGTCGCCGACCCCGACGGTTACCATTACCCCGCCGTGCACCGCGCCCGCGCTGAGCCATGGCGCCGGGTGCGCTGCCCGGATCCCCGAGGAGATCGCCGCGGCGGCCCGCGAGCCCACGCTGGCCACGCTCGTCCTCAAGGACGGCGCGATGCTGCAGGGATACTCCTTCGGCGCCGAGGAAAAGTCCGTCTCTGGCGAGTGCGTCTTCCAAACTGGTATGTCGCCTGCATGTGCCACCTCCCGCGCTGCATCCGGAGTCAGGCCGATCCGCAGCTGCGGGTGTCATCACACGTCTACACCCAGATTTGGGGGGCGATCGCCTGGTGTCCGCAGCAGATTAACAAACCCTGTGCTGGCTGGCGCCACTCCCCTGATGCTCCCCCCGCGCACGCACCAGCTGCTCCCCTGTAGGCATGGTTGGCTACCCAGAGTCGCTGACGGACCCCTCGTACCGCGGCCAGATCCTGGTCCTCACATACCCCCTTGTCGGGAACTATGGCGTGCCCAGCCGCGAGGAGCCCGACCCGCTGCTCGAGGGCCTGCCCGCGTACTTTGAATCCAGCCAGATCCACGTCGCTGGGCTGGTTGTTGGCCAGGCGTCGGCGGAATTCTCGCACCACCTGGCCAGCTCGGGGCTCGGCGACTGGCTCCGGCGCGAGGGTGTCCCCGCCATCTACGGCGTCGACACGCGCGCAATCACGAAGCGCATCCGCGAGGAGGGCGTGATGCTGGGCAAGATCCTCCTTCCGACCAGCGTGGTCGGGCGCAGCGAGCAGCCTGCGGACGCTGCGGACGATTCCGCCGCCCTGCTACCAGACTACCAGAACGTGCCCTGGGTCGACCCGAACGCGGCCAACCTCGTCGCCGAGGTGTCGTGCAAGCAGCCCACGACGTACAGCCCGGCGCCCGACAAGGCGCTCAGGCGGCCCGACGGACGGGTGGTGCGCGTCGTGGCAGTGGACATTGGCATAAAGTACAACCAGATCCGCTGCTTTGTCAAGCGCGGCGTGGAGCTGGTCGTTGTGCCGTGGGACTATGACTTTTTGGCCGACGCCGACAACATTGACGGGCTGTTCCTGTCGAACGGGCCCGGCGACCCCACGACGATCACCGCCACCATTGAGCGCGTCAAGGCCGCGCTCGCTTTGCAAAAGTTCCCCGTGTTTGGCATCTGCCTCGGGCACCAGGTGTTTGCACTTGCGTCGGGCGCGCAAACCGAGAAGATGAAGTACGGCAACCGCGGGCAGAACATTCCGTGCACGGACATGCTGACCAGCCGCTGTTACATCACGTCACAGAACCACGGCTACGCGGTCAAGGCGGACACGCTGCCACCCACGATCAAGGAGCTCTTTGTAAACGCAAACGACGGGTCCAACGAGGGTATCTACCATACGGAGCTTCCGTACTTTTCGGTCCAGTTCCACCCCGAGTCCAACCCCGGCCCGCGCGACACCGAGATTCTGTTCGACATCTTTGTCAGCACCATCCAGCGCTGCCATGCGGCGGGCAAGATCGCCGGCCCCGTCGAGTTCCCCGGTGCCGAAGCTGCGCGGCTGCGGCGCGCACAGCGCGAGACGTGGGAGCGCGAGCTCGCGGCAGACGACTCGGACAAGTCGGGCCGCATCGTCAACGGCCGCCGCATCCGCAAGGTGCTCGTGCTGGGTTCTGGCGGGCTGAGCATCGGGCAGGCCGGCGAGTTCGACTACTCGGGGTCGCAGGCGATCAAGGCACTCAAGGAGGAGGGAATCTA
Organism: Coemansia biformis; assembly: GCA_027595825.1. NCBI lineage: Eukaryota > Fungi > Kickxellomycota > Kickxellomycetes > Kickxellales > Kickxellaceae > Coemansia > Coemansia biformis. The sequence continues at coordinate 12,826 of JANBOI010000211.1, forward strand.
CACGGTGCTGATCAACCCAAACATCGCCACCATCCAGACCTCAAAGGGCCTGGCCGACAAGTGCTACTTTTTGCCGGTGACGCCGGACTGCGTGCGCAAGGTGATTCTGCACGAGCGGCCGGATGGCATCTACTGCACATTCGGCGGCCAGACTGCACTCAACATTGGCGTGCAGCTGCGCGACGAGTTTGCGGGCCTGGGTGTCCAGGTGCTCGGCACGTCGATCGAGACGATCATGGTCACCGAGGACCGCGAGCGGTTTGCGGCGGCGATGGCCGAGATCAACGAAAAGTGCGCAAAGTCGCACGCTGCCGACAACATTGAGGAGGCGATTGCCGCGGCCAACGACATCGGGTACCCGCTGATCATCCGCGCGGCCTATGCGCTGGGCGGCCTCGGCTCTGGGTTTGCGTCGAACGAGGAGGAGCTGGTCGGGCTGTGCCGCAAGGCGTTTGCCGCGTCGCCGCAGGTGCTGGTGGAGCGCAGCATGAAGGGGTGGAAGGAGATCGAGTACGAGGTGGTGCGCGACAGCTACGACAACTGCATCACCGTGTGCAACAT
>JANBOI010000212.1:0-13380 GCA_027595825.1 Coemansia biformis
CATTCCCCCCATGTCGCACAACAGCGCCCTGCCGCCGGCACTGGCCAGTCCGGTGGCAGTGCGACCGCGCAAGCCAGGGAGGGGCGCCCCGGAGCTGCCGGCCGCCTTGCCGACAGCCTCCAAGGGGCTGGCCGCGCACCTGGCCGAGACAGCCTGCGCGGAGCCAGGCCTGTTTTCCGCAGACGGCCCTGCAAGTAGCAACATTGGGAGCCGTGCGAGCCCCAGCGTGTACGCATCCAGCCCAATGTCCGAGCTGCGCAGTCTGTACAGCTATTCGCAACTGTCGCCCACGCCAACGTATCCGTCGTTCGACGACTCTACTGCATTCACAGGAAGCCAGCACATACAGTCGCGAGGGAGCATCTCGACGTTTTCGACGCATAGCCAGGCGGCCGACGACCTGTGTCGTGGGTCGCGCGTGCAGTCGCCAGCGCTTGATCTCGGGCCGTCGCAAGGCGCCGCCCACCTCCACGACAGGCGGCAGCGCGCCTGCGCATCATCCGTGTCGCTAGGGGGGCAAGATTCGTCGTCGGGGCGATCTACACCCAGGCATCTGCTGTTCTCCAAGCTCCGCCACAGTCGGTCCACGAACACGCGGCCGGCACGTGTGGGGGCTGCTAGCAGAGCTCCGGGATCTCTGGCATTGCTTGCCACCGGCCCCCGCGCTAGAGCTACCCGAATTGGATCCTTGCCGTACTATCAGCACGACCGCTCGTGCACTGAGTGCGAAGCACACGGCGCCGGCCGCCAGGACACCGCCGAGTCGGACAACGACGTAGATCTGCCAGGTCTAAAGCTCGCCACCTCGACGCCGGATATCTTGTGCATGCCGGCAGGCGACCGCTTTGGAAAACAAACGCACACCATCCGACACCCGGACCACTCCTGCGGTCGTCTGCTGGCGATGTCGCGAAGCGCAAAGTCGTGGCGCTGGCGTCGCCATCATCACTGCCGCTGCCCTAGCTGCCGGCGCCCCGAGGAGGCAGCGTCCCAGACTGGGGGGCCCAGAACGCCCCTGACGCGGTGTTTGCGCTGCGGCCACGCCTGCCACGGCCGCAGGCGAACCGACCCCACTGCCTGGGTCGACTGGATCGACAGCGTCACGGACCGCCGCCTCGACGCGCCGGTTGTGCGCCTGGCCGTCGACATGTGGGAGGGGGTTTTGCGCAGGCGGAGCCGTGGCAGGCGCTCACTGGCGGAGCCACCAGCACATGTCCATGGCAGCTCCGCGAGCTATGCCGGCAGCTACGATCGGCCCCGGTCGCTAGCCGCCGCTGGCCAGATGCAGGACGGCGCCTCCATGGGGAATTCGAGCGCAGGCACGCCGCTGCGGAGCAGCACGCCCATGGGGCTCGAATCCAGCTATACGGATCCTCTATGTCTGCAACGCGGTGTGTCCGAGTCCGGGCGTCATTTGTCGTCCGGCACGGCCTTGCTACACCTGCACCAAATTGCCGACTGCGGGCAGCTGGGCGGTCTCTGGAGCCCACTGAGCGCCAGCAGCAAGGGCCCCACAGATGGCAAGGCGCCGGATCTCGCCAGCGGGACTGCCGCCCCTTTGCTTGAGCAGGCGGCAGCTGTGTCGCGCGCTGGCTACCCTGGGTCTAGCAGCACTGCCGCGTCACCCCAGCCGCGGGGTGCGACGGCAGGCAAGCGCCGTGAAGCCGCCGAGCCCAGCCAGACTGGCATGTCAGATGGCTCAGCTCACTACGATGTGCAGCTGGCATCGCCAGTCACCGACACCTGGATGGTTGCACAGCCTGCGGACCCGAACGAAGCGGCGAATGTGCTGCTGCTCTTCCAGACACGCATGCGAGCACGCCTAAGCAGGGCGAAGGCAGAGAGCGAGGAGGAGCTCCTGAGCATCATCCAGGACCTGAGCTCCTTTGTGGAGGATGGGCTGAGCTATGTGCACGAGGGCGAGGATGTCGGCGCGGATGCGGATATCGATGAGCCGGGCTATGTGGAGGACGCTTTTCAGGACGAACACTTTGCCAATGGGTCATACGTATCCGATCCTGACGGCTTGGAGACACCAGGCTTGGTTATGCCGGGGAAGGCGCTACTGGGCAGGGACCGTGGGGCTGACTCGGCGTCACATCGCACCAGCGGCGACCCTTGCCCGGCCCACCTGTGGGGCGCCTGGCCTGGCAGCAAAACCACTGCGCAAGTCGAACTCAAGAGCCTCAACAGACGCCTGCACGACGTGATGAGCCACCGCGGCGCTGTCGAGGAGGCCCATCCAGGCCGCCTGAAGTCTGCCGGACGCGGCGATCACTCGCTGGCGCCGCTGCCTGGTCAGCCGGCAGGTTTGCGGCCTTTGAGCAGCGGGAAGCGCCCCGTCTCGCCAGTGCGCCCCGCCGGGTCTCCGTCGATACGCAAGCTCGCTTTACTGAAGGCGGGAGCAACTGATGACAGCGCCGCCAGTGCCAAGCATGGTGCGGCGGCGGGAGGCCGCGATCCCCACGCCGCCCAACAACCAGGTGCGAGGGTCTGCACCGAACCGACCACATCGAGCGGGCTGCCAAGAGGTCCATCGCGTGTCGGCATCGATCTCACGCTGCGGTTCCCTTGGCCGGCCAACCACCCAGGCAGCTCTGTGTCGACAAGTGGTGGTGGGCAACCACATACATGGCCCCCGGCGCAGGAATATTCTGCCGGCGGCCCCAGCGAGTGCGGCCAGCATGTCCCTGCTACCCAGCGGGCGATGCGGTTCAGTTTCCCTGGCAGGATCCCGCTGCCGCGCTTACGCGAGCGCAGCTCCTCACTTAGTGTCGCGTCAGCCGCCTCAAGCGACAGCCAGGACACAGGGGTGTCCAGCCAGGCTGGCAATCGCGGCTGCATCGTTGAGCGCAGCGCGTCGCAGGCGTCGATACGCACATCGGGGACCGGGGCGTCACAACCCGCGCCCCTGCTTGTTGCGGAGGATGAGTTCCGGCCGACGCCGTTCCTCGAGGCGATTATCAGCCTAGTGAACATCATTGGGCATGTGCTTGACCTAGGCGCGGCCGACATGCTCCGTCCTCTGTCAGGCGAGCTTTTGTGCGAGGCACTAAAGTATGCAGAGAGCACAGGCGAGGACTGTGAGCATATGGCGGCGATGATGCCGTCTGCATACCTGGTTCAGAGGCTGGGCGATCTTGGCAACCAGTGGGAGAGATCGCAGTCGCTCGACAGCCAGGCGTGGCCATGTCGTGCGCTCTTCGTGCGCGCACTCTTGGCGATATCATCGCTCAACCGTCTGGTTGTGTGGCACACGGCCGTTCGCTCGACATACAACGATGATGTGGCCGCAGACGTGGATCGGCGCATCGAAGCCAGCGAGCACGCTTGGGATGCTGATGACAGCAGCCGTGCGGAGAATGGCCCTGCGCGCAGACAGAAAGTGGCCTCGGACGCACTGCTTGGGGATGGCCCGCGCGGCATACACAGCTACACAGCTCTTCTGTCGTCGCCATCTCGCGCGGACCCGTTGGTGCCGGTCAACGGCCATGAACGAGGCGCTGCGGCCGGGAAGCCGGACACGGCCGGCGAGGCGGGCGCTGCCGAGAGCGGGGCCGGCCTGGACGGCAGGAGCGGGCGTCGACCCAGCGGCTCGGCAGCCAATCCGCCGCACTGGCGGCGAGGGTCTCGAGATAGCAGCGATGCGGCTGCTGCAGACAAAGGGCTGAACGTTATAGTTGAAACCGCCCTGGACGGGCATGTTCGCTATATCAGCCCCGCATGCCAGCAGCTTCTTGGGGTGGATCCAGAGTCCATGGTTGGTCAGCCTGCGAGCGCGATATTCGACCCGAGCGATGCCAACCTTTGCCGCGAAGCAGTTGCCCAGCTTCTGGTCGACTGCACACAGACGGTGGAGCTCAATACCCGCGTCCACTCGCCAAATGGCGGCGAGGCCATTGACGTGGAGGCCAAGGGTATGCTCATATATAGCCAGCCGCACTACGAGCCCAGCCATGTGCTCTGGGTTCTGCACTGCGTGTCCACAGCAGCGCTGCCGCTGCCAATGGCGTCGCTGCCGCCCCCACTGCCGATGATTCCGCAGGGGCATGTTCCGCAGTCTCCCGTTGAATCTATCAGCGAGGCGGGCGAGCGGCTGCTGCGCTCGACAGCGGCAACCACTGGCGCTGCAGGGCTGCTCGACGCGGCCCACTATGCTGCCGGTGCCGGCCCTGGCGACGATGAGGCCACCCCGCCGCCTTTGCCGCTGGAGCCCGTTACATGTCGAATCTGCGATCGGAGCATTCCAGCAGCCTACTTTGAGGAGCACACGTGGCTCTGTGCAAAGTCGCATCGCGCGGCGATGGATGTCGAGCGGCAGAACGATCGGCTCGGCGACATCAAGACGCAGCTGCATGCGTGGTTCCCCGGATGCACACATGATGAGCTCGACGACTTGGTGCACGGCGAGATAGATGCAGAGGCGCTTGACGAGCGGGCGCAGCAGCAGTCAGACGCAGTCGGCAGCCCTGCATGGCAAATGATGGTCACGAAATCCAGCACAGTAATCGCATCGATGAGCAATGCTTGCGTCCAGGCCATGGCGCTGAGCGAGGCTGATGCCGCCCCGCAGTGCACTTGGAGACCAGACAACAGCAGCCCGTGCCAGGGCCTGCTACCAGGAGCGGGGCCCGATTATGACTTTGCCCGCTCGGCCAGCTGGGCTGAGGTTGCCAACTACCGCCCGCCCACCCTGGGATACAGCGACCCGGGCCTGGAGGCGCTCAGCATCCGGCTGCGGCAAGCAATTGCCGACAAGCTTAGGGCTGTCGACAGCCTGCAGTATGCCATTGTGGAATCGTCGCTTGCATGCAGCAGCTGGGTGGGCGTGGACGATGCGATGGTCGCGTCAGCGCTGCCGACCAGCTTTGCGCTGGGCATGGCGACGAGGTCCGCCTCGGACCTGGCTGCGCTTGCCGCCCAGCAGTCCACGGCTGGAAGCCAGATGGCAGACATGGCCGACCCAGATACGCCTGGGCCGCATGCCGGCGGCACCCGGGAATCGAGCGAGCGGCCCGCTCTTCCGCGCTCGTTGAGCAGCTGCTCTCTGGATGCCACATCGAGGCAGAGCGCGGCGAGCCTCTCGGCGGCGGCGGCCGGACAGCAGGGCGAGCCCGGAGGCAGCCCGGCCGGCAAGCGGCCCCAGCCAATATGGATCCCAGCCAGAGCACTCCCAGAGGCACCCGGCAGCCCGTCTGCGGCGTACTGCATAACGCCCGCCTCACCAGTGCCTTCCAGACAGAGTGCGCTGCTGCATGCGGCCACGGGGGGACTGCAACTGGCCGGCGCGTGGGCCCACGGCCGCTCGAGCATCTCGGAGGCCTCGATCATGGCCACCCCCACCGTCCCCTCAATCCAGGACTTTGACCTCATCAAGCCACTCAGCAAAGGGGCCTACGGATCCGTGTATTTGGCGAAGAAGCGCTCGACCGGCGAGTACTACGCAATCAAGACTCTGCGAAAGGCGGACATGATTGCAAAGAACCAGATCAGCAATGTCAAGGCGGAGCGGGCAATCATGATGGCCCAGACCGGATCGCCGTATGTGGTGCGTCTACTCTACACCTTTCAGACGCGCACGCACCTGTATCTGGTCATGGAGTACCTCAACGGCGGCGACTGCGGTGCGCTGCTCAAGGCGATTGGGGTGCTACCAAAGGAGTGGGCTCGGCAGTACCTGGGCGAGGTCGTGCTTGGGATTGAGGACCTCCACCGCCGAAGCGTCGTGCACCGCGATCTGAAACCGGAGAACCTGCTGATTGACTCGGACGGCCACTTGAAGCTCACGGACTTTGGCCTGTCCAAGCTGGGATTCCTGGACCGTCGCGTCGGGCAGCAATCGATCCCGCACCCGCTGAGTTTCCAGGACACGCCGCAGCCGCCCGAGCCGCAGGCAGTCGAAGCTGAAGCAAGCAGCAGCCATGCCCAGCCGGCGCAAGCGATGGTGGCCAACAAGCGTGTGGCGGCGCTGAGGGAGGACTGCCAGTCGCTCTCCGCAGCCGGCCAGGGTAAAATCAGCACGGCCAGCGAGTCGAGCTCGAGCGCCAGCTCTGGCAGCAGCGGCGGCGAAGAGGGCAGCGGCACGGCGGCGGACTCGACCAGGCGCAAGAGGGCCCTGGGCACGCCGGACTACATTGCGCCAGAGAGCATCCTCGGGCTGGATTCAGGGGAGGGCGTCGACTGGTGGGCGCTGGGGGTGATTTGCTACGAGTTCCACTTTGGCATCCCGCCGTTCCACGACGACACGCCCGAGAAGGTATTTGAGAACATTTTGGCCGGAAGCATCGAGTTTTACGACGACCGGAGCGGCTCTGCAGCAAATGCTGCCGCCGATGCAGCGCCAAGCCGCAGCAGCACCGGCGGCGGGTCTCCGGAGGCTAGCGACGACGGACTGGACATTCCGAGCACCTCGCCCGAGACCCGCGACTTCATTTGCAGGCTGCTGTGTCGCGACCCAAAGCGAAGACTGGGGTATAACGGCGCGGACGAGGTCAAGGCGCACCCGTTCTTCAGCGGAATCTGCTGGGACACGCTGCTGGACGCGCAGCCGGCGTTTGTGCCGCGCGTGGACGATGTCGAGGACACGGGGTACTTTGATCCACGCGGCGCCACGATGGGCGACCACGAGCCGAATGGCGACCTGGCAGTGGGCCGCGAGTCAAGTGGGCGCCGCAGCTCCGCCGAGAGTGGGCTACCGGCCAAATCGCCTCACGAGACGCCGATCGCGCTGGCGCACAGCAGCTTAGTAGCATTGTACCGGCCCAGGACGCTGCCACTAAATCTCGGCGACGCGCCGCGCGAACCTGGCGGTGCCGATGCCTTGCACGCATCCGGCGTCGCTACTGCACGACACGCGCTTGGAGATGCCGGCAACAGGGCCAACGCTATCAGCCACACCGAACCGGACGGGGAGCCCGAGTTTGGCGGGTTCACATTTAAAAATCTTCCTGCGCTGGAAGAGGCGAATCGGCACGAGATTGTCAAGCTGCGGCGGCGGTCGACGATGGTGGGCATGGCGCAGTTGCCTGGCGTGCGGCCGGACTCTCCCGCGCTTTCTGGGGTGCGCGGCAGCGGCTCGTGTCGGAACAACAGCGTTACAGGTAGCGTGGGCCCATCGCCCTCTGCACTGTCGTTCCAGACGAGCGTGTCCAGCGCCCGTGATTTACGGCAGAGGTCCAATTCCGTGTTGCTGGGCCGCCTGCTGCAGCCGCCTGGCCCGGACAGCAACGCGGTTGCGGATCGGGCCCCCCGTCAGCGGGATCCGCAGACCGCGCCGCTTGCGAGTGCGCCATCAGCGTCGATGCTGACCCTGCAGCGCCATTCGACCGGCCCTCATTCCGCTGACAGTAGCGGGGCCGGAGGCCAGTGGCCTGGTGGTCCCGACTGGCGCCTTGGCACCGGCAACGTGCCGGCTGTGGGCAGCCCGCCGACGATGGAGCGCCCGCAAGCTTTGCCGCTACACCACGGACACCGGCGAGTGCTTTCGGCCCACAGTCAGCGCGGAAGCCTGCTGAATCCCAACGCTTGTGCGCCGCAGTGCGAAGCCGCGGCGGCCGCCGGCGGCTCGGAGTCGCCACTGATTACAGAGTACCAACAGAGCCGGATCTGCCTTGTCGCCGATGACAATCCGGTGTGCTGTAAGATCATGGAGATCATTCTGCGCCGTCTCCACATGGAGTGTGTGGTGGTCCGCAACGGCGCAGAGGCCATACGCTGTGCCATGGGTCGGACAGTGTACCGGTGCATTTTCATGGACACTGGGATGCCGATCGTCGGCGGCGACGAGGCCACTCGGATGATCAAGTCGACGTTCAATTCCAACCGCAACACGCCCGTTGTTGCCATGGTGGCCTACGAAGGCGAGGCGAGCGATCTGCTCTACGACGGCGCTATTGTCAAGCCGCTCACGGCGCGCCAGGTGAGGCGGCTGCTCAGCTGCGAGACCCCCGACTGGCAGTAGCGGCGTTTCCTGCCACTCCAGAGAGAAAGAAGATTCATTGCAGCGAGGCACCCGACTAAGAGATCAAAGATCGACATGCCAAAGGCTGCGTGGTCCATCATGGGCTCTACCTGAGACCCCTGCACCGCTCCACACTGTGGCGGCATCCAGGCCAATCTGGTGGGCTGCGGTGTCGCCGCCACGGTCTTTGCAGGTTGAGGGTCAGAAGTTTTTGTGTAACTAACAAAAATGAAAATGAAAGCAGCCAAGATTCTCAAGCATACCTCTCCTCCCTTCGCTTCTTCTCCCCACCTCAAACTCCAATAATGAGGCATTACTCGACCGAAGCAAAGGCCTGTGTTGTTGCATTGCGCGAAGCTAGAATGGCGGTGGCAGATGTCATGATGAAAACTGGAATATCCAGTTCAGGAGTTTACAAAATCTTGGCCCGCGCAAAGAAGTACGGCACTGTGGAGACTCGGAAACGCCCTGGAAGGCCACCAAAACTCAACAGTAGAGACATCAGGACCCTGCTTCGGGAAATGAAAAGGAATCCACATGCAACACTTGCTGAAATCACACACAATGCTGGTTTGAATGTGTCCGAGTCAACTATTCGAGAGTACTGCGCCGGTTAGGCTTACAAAGCCATGTTGTCATGGAATAGTCCCTATTTGCAGCCGGAGCAGACAACCCAATGTCCGACGTTTGCACAGGATTTGTTGCACGGCATTTTTATCACTGCTTATCAGTGGTGGAGCCGGTGCTACTTAGGGAGCCACCCGGCTCCTAGTCGTCTTGACTCTTTCTCTTCTCTTCAGCTTTCCTTTGAACTGATCACTCCCATGCCACATAACATAGGAAGACACCTTGTTAGCCAAACGTGTCTATGCTCAATATATTTGCTCTATCCCTTCCGCTCGCTACAGTCGCAAGTGGAAGGGATAGAGCATATGTATTTAGCGTAGACAGGTTTAGCTCGCAAGGTGTCTTGCTAGGTCTTGGCGACGACGCGCTGCTTATATAGCTTGAGAATCGTCTTGACCCACTGCTTGCTGTGGGCGGCGGTCGGGATCAGCACAGCGAGGTGGTTCTGGCACGGAGCTGCACGTTTTTTCGGTCCCGCCGCTTCCCGCAGCCGGCTGCACTCTTTGCGGCCGGCGGCGGGAGTAACACTACAATAGCTCAGTTATAATTCCCAAAAAATCATGTCTGGCATACTAACGAAGTGGCATACCACATATGTTGCCTTGCACCAAGATTCATGAGCAGTCGTCCACCAGAGAACGTCTGGGGTACTATCGCGTTTGGAAAGAGTTCCGAATTGGTGATGGTGGGTCAGGACGAGAATACTGGCATGCGCCTATCTGTCACTACTCCACCGCCAACTCTGCCACCCGCCCGCGCAAACGCTGCCACACGCCGACGCGAACTTTACTTCAGCCACAGCGCCGATTCTTTTGCAAAACACAGCAGTCAGTTGTTCTCACGAGGGAGTCCCGTATCCGTCAGTCCAGCCCAGTCAAGCTCTGCCCAATACAGTTCCATCGGATCGAATCGAACCGCTTGCGTGACACGCGATTGATCTCTACTATTGTTCTCTTGTGGCATGGATGTTGCGGACAACCGGCAGCGCCAGCAGGACGAGATGCTGGCGCTGGCGGCCATTTTCGGAGAGGCAGCAGTGGAGCTGTGCGACGAGGCAGACAGCACTTCGTTTGTGCTGCATGCCTCGATAGATGCAATGGAAGTGCAGGTCGACGTGCGGTTCTACTTGCCAGAGTCGTACCCAAGCGACACCCCGCCGGTCTTCGAATGGGTTGGCGCAAGGGACATGAGCGCCAGCATCGGCGCGCGGCCCTCGGAGTACATGTATCCCACGCGGCAGCTGGCGTTCAGCGAGTCGATGAGCACGGCTGCTGCCGCCGAGCTGCACAGGGCGTGGGATGAGGACATGGGCAGAGACATGGTTGTCTTCAGCTGGATAACATGGCTTGCGGAGTACCTCTCGGACCACTGGCCGCGGCCGCTGGATCCAATTCCCCTGCCCAAGGACGGCAAGGCAGATATCCGAGGCAAGGCGTGCCCGGGCGCACGGGGTGCTGGCGAAGCTCCCGACGGAACGGCCGAGCCGGTCGCCCAGACTGTCGTTGGTAACACTGGCGGCGGTGTCCCTGGCATACACACGGGCATTCCAATCGAGATGAAGAAGAGCGTGTTTGTCGGCCATGTAGCCCGGGTCACGACCGCCGACGAGGTTGCATGCGTCCACGACGCGCTGATGCAGGACAAGAGGATCGCGCAGGCCACACACAACATCCTGGCATACCGCATTCGCCTGGAGAGCGGCGCGATCAGCCAAGACAACGACGACGACGGCGAGACCGCGGCCGGCAAGCGGCTGGGCCACCTGCTCCAGCTTCTCGGAGTCGAAAACGTCGTGGTCATTGTCACCCGGTGGTACGGCGGCACGCAGCTCGGCCCGGACCGGTTCAAATTAATCAACAACGCTGCGCGCCAGGCGCTGGACTCGGGCGGCTTTCTGGCCGAAAAGGACCATGTGCCAGCGGCCGGAAAGGTTGGTCGTAGACAGTAAGAAGTCGCATGAGAAAACATGTGCTCAGGAGCACTTGGTTTTGCCTGTCGCAGGCAGTCCGTAAAAGTACATTGCTAGAGAGGGTGCTGCAAGAGCTGCTAGTCCGAGGCAGAATCCGAGTCGCTGGCATAGCATTCCCAGCGGGACGGGCCGCGCTGCCCGTCTGGATCATGGCGGGCGGTGGCAGCGGTAGCTGTGGCAGCGTTTGGAGGGTTCTGCTTGCCAGCCGCAGTACGTATTGTGGCCGAGGTGCCTGGTGGAGCTGCGGACTTGATCGGCACCCTGTGCTGCGCAAGAGCCGCCAGCGCCTGCGACAGCGTAGGTTGGCGACCAGCGGATGCGGGTGCTGCTTGCACAGACTCCGTTTGCGCAGTCGCTCTGTGATATGGCGTGGGTCGCGTCGCTGTGGCCTCTGTCGCCTTTGCTGCGCCTTGCCGGACAACCCGCGTATGCTGTGGCTTGCGCCGTGGCCCTTTTGCCACCGCGCACTCAGCATTGGTGTCCTGCTCGACACGTCCTATGACAATGCGGTTGTATCGGTCGAGGCCATGCTCTATGTCGCCGGCATTGGGCTGCATGCCTTCAGCGTCGCCAACATTATCGGCAAACTCGTCCCATCTCGATCTCGCCGGCGCGGCGGTGTCTGCTGCGTCAGAGACAGCAATGTGCCTGTGCACATCGGGAAGCGCGTCAATACGCTGCGACTTTGTCATTTCTGCCTGGCCACGGCTCATGTTGAGCTCCATGACCACTGCACGGCACTCTTTGGGCGCGGCAGATTGGAAGTACACACGCAAAAGGCTTTGCTTCAGTCCACACACGACGCATGTCCATTTGCCTGCCTTCTTTTCCTGCTGGCTCTGAAACTTTGCACAACTGTCATTGGCGCACCGGACTACCTGGTACGTGGGCATGGCGGGGCAGCGGGAGGTGCACAGTGGGGGTATGATGAAGAGTGGCATGCAATGGCCTCCTACCAGCAGGCCTGCCGGTTGGTATATGGCCGCATACTCCTTGCAGCGAGCACCGCTGTGGTTATGGATTGACGACCAACCGTCACTATGAGGCGCATGCAGGCACTGAAGGGCTCTTTGCGCTTGTCCGACATGCCATCACACTGTGTGCCAGATACGGATCGTCGGCCTAGGGCTACCTGTGAATAATACAGGAGTGAATCTGTCCCGCATGCTTGCATACAACCTCGAGCCAAGTATGAGGTCTAGAATGCCGCTGACTGTGTCGCTGGATCGGTAAATTGGGATCCGGTCCACCAGCGGGCACAGGTCAGCTATCACCAGTATGAAGAGGGCGACCAGCGTCTGGGAGAGAGTGTCATCGTTGGTGATGTGCCATTGTTGGAGTCGCGAGTGCTGCAGGCTAAACGTGGTCCGCATGCGGCTAGCAAGACAAAGACTGTCAATGTGCTCAATGCCGCCACCGAGCTCGAGAACAGGGCACTCAAGCTGCTGGAGCATTGAAAGCATCTGCAAAAGACCAAGGAGCTGTTCCAACCCTATTCTGCAGTAGCGAAGATTTAGCACCTGTATCTGTGCCAAAGCATGTTGCTCCACCAGACACGCAGGCAATCGCGTTGCAATGTCCGCATCAGCGATGACCAAATGCCTGACAACTAGTAGCAGGCGACTGGCCAATGATGCATATACATCTATCATTGCTGAGGTGTCTTCACTATCATCAACTATCGTCGTCAATGCGGCATATCTCAGGGACGGAAACTGCTTCCTTGTCAATACATCTGGCTGGCACAGTACGTGTAAGGCTTGGTCATCGGACCCAATTTTCAAGCTCCGCAGAACACGGACATTGCAGAACACTGCAGCATCGCTAAAGGGGAAAATGTCCAGTTGCAGGCACTCCACCTTGGGGAATGGTGTGCTGTGGACGTGTATCGGCGTATGTGTCTCTGTGGATGGGCTGTTGCGAAACAGTGCAAATTGCGTCATACGTGGATACATGCCACCATTGCCGTCAGCTTTAGGGAACAGGTCCTGGAGCCCGCCAAGGTGCTGGACGACTAAATTAAGCACAAGGAGGGTGCCGGCGCTTCTAGTAATAAGCTGCGCAACATGGTGGTAGTTCTCACGCCACACACATCCAATATTAGTGAGGTTTTCTGTGAACATCATGTTGCCAAGGTAGGGCTGCGCCGGCCCGTTGTCAGACATGCACTGGCGCTCTGGGAGCTGGCCAAACAGCTCGTTGGCCAGTAGGTCCAGTGTTCCATGGTGCGTGAGCTTTTGGCACTGCTCACCGTGGTGGACAAACACATATGCGACCTGCGCATGGGGCACAATATCGCCAATCCTTAGCAGGAAATCGCGCATAGCACATGCCATCTGGAGCTTGTCTGCATAGGTCGCCTGTCCAAACTCAAGCCTGAGGTCTGCGCGAGATGCGTTTTCAAAACTCATGGCTCCTAGAATGCTGTTGTTGATCAGGCTCAGCGCCCCGCCCTTGGCAATGGCGCTGGCATCCACTGATAGTACTAGGCATCGGACATATCTAGAGTACAGCGGGTGCATGTTGCTAGGGATGCGCAGAGCGCTTGCACCATTGTCCAATGTCATAGGCGTATCCGCTTCTGCGGCGCTTGGGAGGTTATATTCTCTTGATCCGCTCTCAACATACACATCATAGTCGCAAAGCATCGCCAACAGAGCCGCTTCTCTCAGTGTATGGCACGTGGACAGGAGGGGCCTCAAGATGGTACTGATCACGTCCTTATCAGTGTTGTGCGGCGGCACATGGTTCACCGTAGACAAACAGTCCATCACGTTTCGCAGAATGAGTGCAGGCATGGTTTGGAGCCGCGGCGTGTGGTCCA
>JANBOI010000213.1:0-13314 GCA_027595825.1 Coemansia biformis
CATCACACCACACGACGTGGTCCACGACTTTGGCATGCGGGCGACACAACTCCCAAACCACGCGGCTCCGCACGGGCTGGAAGTCTGGGAGATATGTCGCGCGCATGCCGAAGCTGCGATGGACAGCACCATCTGCTCCTACAGCGCAATGTTCCAACGTTGGAAACACACGCTAATGCAGAGAATAGCGCATGACTTTTACATGCACACGCGCCGGAACAACAGCCGAACATTTACCGCCAAATGGACTACCGTTGAGTCCAGGTGGTTCTCGTTCAGACTCACGTTTGTGAGCCCCTCCTTCGATCCTGATAGCCCCTGCGCCCCCTCTCCTATCTCTTTCACAATGAACGTTCAGCCGCTCGCGGCGTCCTCTCCTCCACCTCACCACCCAGCTGCTCCTACGCTGCGTACTGAGTAGTCTTTCTTCACGCCACCCTGGCGGCCCAGCTCCTCAGGGCGCCGGACACCTGGCCCCCTTTTCCTTATCTTTTCTTGGCACAATGGATGTCGTCGCTGCCAAATAACGCTTTTGGACGTGTTCGCGCAGGCTACGCAATGCTACCCAACCATGCGGTTGTGCTGCTTTGATGTTTTTGCCAGGAATACTGATGGAGCGGCGCAGAGGCAGCCGTCTTCGATGTAATTGAGAAACAGAGTAAAAAAGCCAAAGGTAGATAAAGACAAGGAGTGCCGCCAAGCTAGCAGAGCCGTCACTCTATCTTCTACTAGCGCGATGCAAGGCACTTGGAAGATATTCAACGTCCGCCAACCATAGGCAATTGTCGTAACTAGGGAATTCCCTGGCAGTCACGATCATTTCCCCGACAGTTTCCACATAATCAGCGTTTGCGTTATACTTGATGGTTTTAATAGATGGGTATAGCGCACAAATAAACACAAGATGATCGGCGATCATCTTCAGGCTGGTGAATATCTTGAATGATATATTCAGATAGTGCACACTTGATTGAAAGTTTGCGAAGCGTATCAGCAGAGCATCGATATACACTTGGGGTATACCTTCATAGTGTATGATTCCGAACATTGGCTGGAGGTCAAAACTTACATACTCCAGGTTGCGATAGGTTGAAAATATTGCGGCAAGTTGGAGAATGGATATCGGTACGCCGGGTATTTGTAGGTAGTGCAGAAAATCGGACAGTCTGACACTGAGTATATCCGTCTGAAATGCTACTGTTAGCCCGGCAGCTTCCAGCTTAATCAGACGTCGGCACGAATTCGCCACTGCAGAAATAATGGCGCGCCTATTGGCATAGCATTCTCTGCAGGCATCGTCGCAATTGAAGTTGATGATTAGCTCACTAAGATTCGCAAGCCCGACAGTTCCAAAAAACTGTCTGTTAATCAGCACCCTGGTGAAATCATGGTCCAAAGGGAGCGAGAGATGCCGGAGTTGAGACTTGTGCGCTTCTAGAACATACACAAGAGCAATCGGAGCTTTATCACCCCATTGGAGCATTGCCAGTCGTGGAAAAGAGTCCGTAATAGGAGGCCCATTTCCGTATCCCCTGGGGTCATTCCTAGTCACAACGTCCAAGAACACGAGCTGCGGGTACCGAAGCATGGGTTCCGAAGGGCCGTGGCCACGCGTTATTTCCATCAAGACGCTATAGGGCGCATCATGAGCACGCAGGCGCTCCAAACTTGCCGAGTTGCGTCGAATCAGCTCCAGGAAAGGCGGTTTATAGTGCATTGTGAACGCGTTGATCTCTCGAAGTGGAGGCGTGTTGTCAAGGTAGTACTGTGTACGATAGGGCAGAAACAAGTCCATATCGACACGCACAATCATTGGGTTGACAAACATGTTGTAGTGGTCTGCAATCAGGGAATGGACCTCGGTGATGGGCCAAATGGGCCTTTCTTGTTTGTCGCCTCCAGAAATATGCAAGGTCTTTGCCAGTGGTGCGAGCTTCTTGATGAATAAAGCTGCGCCGTTTAGAGCGATCAACACCATTTGTTGTTCACTTGCTGTCTCGTCTCCAAACGCTCTAGTTCCACGGTTGAAGGGCGGTATTTTCCTGTACTCAAACACGACGCTGACCCTGCTCACCGCATGGAGGGGCTCCAGTTGGGCGAACCGCTTAGCGACACGAGCCGAGTTGGCTTTTCCCCTTAGTAACCTGTTGATTTGGATATCCACTTTGACTTCTCTAATATACTGCAGATGGCCTCGGAACAGCGTTGAGGTCAGCGACGGGAAGCTTGCGATGGACAATGGCTTTGTTCCAGTTGCCGGTAGTTTTACCGTGGCACTGCCGTAGAATACTCTGCACGCTGCGTATCTCCACGAACCACCCAACTTCAAAAGCGCCAAGACGGTACGAGATTGTCTCGATAGTATAGATATACTAACATGGTTATTGTCGCTGTTGTCCTGTATTTCTCTTGCCGCACAGGCTACAATCTTCACAACAATCTCAATGGGAAGAGCGTGTATCAGAGATACGGGTATCATCGTGCACGACTTTCCTTGGGCACAGCTCTAGCCGGTGGACGATGGCTGCTGGTGGGGGGAGGGGACGAGTGGAGGGCAGGCTAAGAAGACAAGGAGGGAAAGCAGTTGGTCGGGCGCGGGGTTGTCCTGGTTTATATACTCGTGGAGCCAGCTTGGCAAGCAAGCACCAGTGCGAGGGACAGCGGCAATGGAAAGGCAGCCCGGCCGAACAATAGCACTTGAATCGCTGCAGGCACTGTAGAGGCAACACACATGACTGTTGAACTAAAGGCCAACGTCATCAGATGCTTTTTTGCCTTTCACTCGAGTGCCAGGAATTGACGACTGTATAGGCATGAGTGGTATTGCCATTTGCGCTGCTTGGCCGCCGCCAATTGGTTGCACAGCAACGGCCATTACGAATCCAAGCTTCCGCTAGCTACAAGTGGAGGGGGTGGAGCAATGCTCCCCCTTTCCGCTTCCGACAAATCGCCAGTGTTGGGGCAGACGAGATGGACGAAAAGAGGTGCCAGCGATCAGGCAATGCACGAACACCAGCGGTGCCAGTCCTGCAGGACGTCCTTTGGTGTGGTGTCGTCAATAAATAAAAATAGAAACTGCGAGAGAAGAGCCGTCTGCACGGATACCAGTGTCGGGTAGCACCCATGCTGTGCAATTCCCTCAGCCTAAAAGGCAGACGCACATGCAGCTATGCGGCGCCTACCGCAGTCAAGCTGGCCAATGGCGTTGGCGCCCAGCTGCTTGCGCAGCCAGCGCACGCCATCCCGCGTACACACAATATGCGATGGCGTCGCTCTGCGCCAACAGTTAATAGCGTAGCATCCATTTACATTCCGGAAAATGTACTAGGATAAAAAAGTAGACCATCTCGCATCGGTCAAGCCATGGCTACTTTATTCCGCCAGCGTGGACAGCGGACTACGCGCTACCGAACGGAAGCGTAAGGAAATCGGTCGTCTAACCGATGGTCACAATCACATAGACGCCGAGGCCAGCAGGGCCGTGCTGGCCATGCGAGCCCAGCGTGTCGTTATCGTAAAGCACCTGACCGCCATCGGTCTTCAAGGTAATTGCAGCAGTAGTGCCGATACTGCCCTGGATGCTCGAGTAGACAGACTGAACAGAGTCAGAGGTGGTCGCTGGGACCATGCCGGTCCTCCCGCCTGCAGCGTAATTCCAGTGAACAGTAATGCTGCCTCCGACGCTCATTGTTGCTTGAGGGGGTTTGCTGGTGAGAAGATTGGGGGTGGGGTTGGTGGTGGTGAGATGTGTTTAGTTGTTGTGCTGCTGTTGGTGTGGAAAAATTTGAATGTATGAGGCTGGAAGTGAAGACGCTTTTATATGTGGTCGGCGAAGCGAGAGAATGTGCGAGTAAGCAAGTGGAAGAAGCCAAATGTGCAGCAATCACCGTACAAAGCAAGAGCACATCACACGCAGCACTAGAATCGACGCGGTGGAGCAAAAGGTGGTGGAGTTGGTGTAAAGTACCGAAAGGAATGCAGACAAAGCCAGCTCGCGGGACAAATTCCGCCACTACAAACACGGAAGCAAAAGCCATCTATAGCCAGCGCCGCCACTCGGGGGCCACCCAAGCAGATAATTGCGTGGTATCCCCGAGCCATGTCTTTCTACCCGGCGGCAAACTGTTAATAAAGCCCATCGGACACGGCCACTCTCCCTTTAAGCATCCGAGCCTCATGGCATGTCGTTCCGGCACGACGCTAGGGATTTTGGTGGCGGGGGGATGCACCATGGCACGGCGGCATCTAGCACGCAAAAGGAGGCACATCATTGCAAACGGCAGGCAGGCAGCACAGCACAGTGGCGACTCGGGACCAGCGGAGAGGCCGCCGTTGGCCCGATTCGAGCCGGCCGATACAGCAAAAGGAAAGCAGTCGCCGCCTGCAGAGAAGTAGGCGGGCAATGGCGGAAGCCGGGTGGGGGCGGCGGCCTTGGCATGGATTGCATGTTAGCTAAAGGGGGATGGTGCACTAAGAGAAAAGGACGCGGCGGGATGCTTCAAGTTGGCCGCTTTTTTCCATTGGCATCGTTCTTTAGTTGGTTCGGACAAGAGCAGGGCCCGCCGCCCAACTCGTGCGTTGGCGTACGAACGGAAACCAGCCGAGGTTACAAAGCGGGTCTGGGCGTTCTTTACAACACTTTTCTTCTCCCAGCCTTTCTTTGGACCGCGCAGGGGGAGGAAGGTCGGTCAGCAAAGGCGACAAAAGGAAAGGCCAGCCAGCTTAGAGCCAAAAGGGCCACTGCCTCTACCGTGCTACTCTTTCAGTCCTCCTCTCCTCCATGCTTCCCTCCGCCCGCCTGCCCGCTTATTCATTATTGCACACGAACACTTCCACACGCCTATTGTCCACCCGTCGTGAGGGCGTTTAATCTGTCTGCTGTTGCTTGTGGACCAAGTCGCACAAACACACACACGCGCGCGCACGCACACGATTTTTGTGGCGAGGGCCGTACCCTGGTTCACTTCTATCGCAGACTCTCACAAGGTCACTTGGGGACACGACATTCACTCAACGACGAACAGTAGCATCAACAGCCCCCGCACGAGAACATCCAAAAAACGAAAGAAAGAAGATGCCCGCTATATTGGGAGATGAAATGCTGGTCACCATGGCAGCAGCGGCCGAAAACATCAAGCGTGGCTCAATATCATTTATCACCGACCTTCCACCCGATGCGTATGACTCGGATAACAAGGTGACGATAATCGTCGCCAGCGCACTGGGAGGCGTTGTGGTCATAGCAGTGACTGCGCTCCTAATTTACGGTATCATCCGCAGGAAGAAGCGTCTGGCAGAAAAGGGCGACACTAATGATGAAGAGGAAGATGAAGAGGAAGAGGAGGAGGAAGCGGCTCCTCCGCCTCCCAGGAACAACACTCGTCCCGCGAGGCCGCCCCAGTCACGTACTGGTCGCTTGGGCTTTGGCCGCAGGGGCGGAAACAGCGCGTCATGAAGCCGCTTTTGCTTCCAGCCGCAGGACCCCGTTGCTAGTATCTGCCTACGGGGTGGCTGCAACAGCCGGCCCGGGGCGTGCGCTGCCGTCTATTTGCATGTAGCCATGTCCTTATATCCCTTTCATTTCCTGGTTATTACACCACATTGCACCACACATGTGGAGATGGGGGGAGGGGGGAGCGCCACACATGGCGGGCAGGTCGCGGCACATCGTATCGCAAGGACAGAGTAGTATAGATCCAGCCCAAGACCGACAAAGCAAAAAATAAAAAATATCGCTTATTCACGAGGTCATGTACGTCTTGGGGTCAATCTCGGCAGGAAGCTCGGTGATGCTCACCTCGAAGCGCTCCTGGACCGACTCCAGAACCTTCTTGTCCTCGTCCGTCGAGATAAACGTGATGGCCAGGCCCTTGGTACCAAAGCGGCCAGCACGCCCAACGCGGTGGAGGTACTGGTCCGCCTCCTTGGAAATGTCATAGTTGATGACAATGTTGACGCGCTCAACGTCAATGCCGCGCCCAAAGATGTCCGTCGCCACCATGATGCGCTTGGTAAAGTCCTTGAACTGCTTGTAGATCTCAATGCGCTCATCCTGCAGCATATCGCGGTGGATGCAGGTCGACGAAAAGTTGCAGCTGTTCAGCAGCTTGTTCAGCAGCTTGGCCCGCTGCACCGACTTTACAAATATCACCACCTGGTTGAACTCGAGCGAGTCGAGGATGTCGCTGAGCTTGCGCGTCTTGCCCGCCTCCGGGAGCGTCACAAAGTACTGCTGGAGTCCGTGCAGCGTCAGCTTGGCCTCGTCGTCCACGTAGATCTCCCGGGGGTTCTGCATGAACTTCTTGCACACCGGCCGGATCTCCTTGCTCAGCGTCGCGCTGAACATGAGCACCTGCTTGTTGTGCGGCGTCGCCGTGAAGATCTCCTGTATGTCGCGGCGCATGTCTACAGAGGGCCAAGAGCGGCGGCAGGGGGCCCACGGATGGCCGATGCGGAAGGTGTGGGGGAGCGGTTCAGTGGCAGGCGGAGGAGCGCAAGTGCAACAGTCATGGCAGGCGCAGAGGCGGGGAAGGGGGGAGGGTCTCGCTGGTCAGACGACGTGTGTTTACATAACGGCCGGTTTTTTTAGCGTTGTATATAGGTGGCCGTGTCAACGAGCTAGGTTTAGAAGTTGTCTCATCACGCAAGCAGAGACGACCTCCCACCCCACCAGCCTTCATTTGTTTGGGCAGCGCGCACGCGGAGTGCGCAGTGTACTTACCAACGGCCTCGAGCACCTTGTCGCACTCGTCAATGACAAAGCTGCTGACGTTGGACAGGCGAAGGCTCTTGTCGCGCACCAGCGCCAGGATGCGACCAGGCGTGCCGACGATGATGTTGGGGCACTTTTCCTTGTCGCTCAGGATATCCTGGTCGTGCTTAATGGGCACGCCGCCGTAAAACACCCCCGTCTTGATGTCCGGCAGGTACTTGCTGAAGCGCGCGTACTCGTTCTTGATCTGGTACGCAAGCTCGCGCGTGTGGCACAGCACAATCGCCGACACCGTCGACGGCACCGGCGTGATTTTGTTGAGCGTCGCCAGCACAAACACCGCCGTCTTGCCCAGCCCCGACTTTGCCTGGCACAGCACGTCGTTGCCGTTGATCGCCGCCGGGATCGTCTCCTGCTGCACCTCCGACGGGTGCTCAAACCCGCAGTCGACGATGGCACGCAGGAGCTCGGGCTTCATCAAAAAGTCGCGGAAGCTGGTCGAGTGCACGCCGGCGTAGCTGCCCTTGTTGCCCTTGGCCTCGTCGGCCGCCGCGTCGCCGCTGGCCGCATCGCTGGCCGCTGCCTCGGCAGCCGGCACGGCCGCCTTTGGCTGGAGCGTCTCCTCCTCCTCCTCCTCGTAGTCAATCAGATCGTCATTGTGGTCGGCCATTCTGGAGAGGGGGGAATCAGACGAGGGCGGGCTTGGCTAGACGGAGGGACGTGGCGGTGAGGGAGTGTTTGTGGTTGGGTCGATCGAAGGCCTGCCACTCTTGACGCGATTAGTATTTGTAGCCCTTACGCGTTGTGCCGCACGACGCCCCGCTCCGCCGCATCTTGCCGCGAAGCCCGCAAAGGAACAGATAACGGAGACGCGGCGCGGAATGAGGGCTGTGGGCTTGCTTCCATTTCTGTACCTTGAGTGGAGTGTGGCGGCTGGAGGTAGCGAGCAGGCAGGGCTCAATCTTGGACGCGAGATTCAAAAACTGGAAAGTGCGTGTGTGGACGGGAGTGGTAGGTCCTCTGCTGGCCGGAGCGGACAGAGGAATGCACAGGGAAGAGCGGGCAGCGGCGGGCCAAAGAGTACACTCGCCGCAAGCAAGAATCGAAAAATACAAAACACGACCTGGGCTAGAGAACTGAACGAAAGACCGCCGCGTTCCCGGCCGCGCGCCCGCCCCACGCCTTTATCTCGACGCGCGTCGCCCGGCCACGGACGCGCGGCCCTCGGTGCGTGATTGCCCGTGAAAAATTTTCGCAAAAATCAGATCTCGGCTGGGGGAGAATGGGCTGACAGCCCATGCCGCCCCGATTGGCTGGCGCGGCAATGCCGGTCAGGTGATGTCTGCAGGCGCAAGCATGAGCATGTCGATGCTCGTGAGCGTGGCAGGGAGGAGCCCGGCGGAGATGGCCGGCGTGTCCGGGATGCGGTTGGTCTGGATCCATGCCCGGGACCTGTCGAGGAACACGGCGACGTCTCTGTCCATCCCCTTTTCGAGCCCGGCGGTGGAGCGTAGCGTGATGAAAAAGCTGCGCATCTGCTCGATGCCTTGGATGGCCGTGTTTGGCACGCCCGTGGAAATCTTGAAGATGGTGTCCTTGTCGACGGACCAGTAGACGCCAAGGTGTGCCAGGGTCATGCGGATTCGTGACAGGCATATGTTTGGCTGCGTCAGCAGCTCGTTGGCCTGCTGCAGCGTCTCGATCCGGTGCGTCAGCACGATGCTGCGCCGGGGCGCGCACACGACGCTCGCGGACATGCGCTGGCCAGCCGGTGTCTGCGGTGTATCGACTGTTGCAGTCGAGGAGAGGGAGGGGCGCTGGTATTCGTTCTGCTAGCAAAGACAATGCGGAGGCCGTGGAAGCAAGAGGGGGCAGAGGGGCTGTGGGTTGAGGCATTGCGGGCCTGTGCATCCAAGCCTGGAGCGCATCATGGCTGTGAATGGTCCTGGAACCAGGGGGTGTGACAGCCCACTATTGGCTGCTGCCGAACGACAGCTTTGCCCGCTCGGTGTGCTCAGCAATGTCCGAGGTGCAGTCCCAGGGGAAGCAGAGCCAGCGGTCCGGGGTGGTGGCCGCCGGGTAGTAGCGGGACATGACGTCCTGCGGCAGCTCCTCGACCTTTGGCTTGTCCTTGTTGTAGACCACAAAGATGCCAATCTCGGTCCCCGACTCGCCAGCGCCCATGCCGGCCTGTTTCTCCTGTTCGCGGATGTCCTTCTGCAGCTCGGCCACTGCGTACGCCAGCGTCTTGCGGCTGTCATCAACCTCGTCGACGACGAGGATCTTGCGGCCAAGCAGGCTCACCAGGGAATCGGCGCCACCAAAGTTCAGCCACTGCGTCTTGGTGACTTGGGTCCCGGGCGCCTCGGGCACGCCAGCCTGCCCCGCGTTGGGCAGCTCCTCGTAGAGCGACAGCCCAACGGCTTGGATGGGGATGTTGCGCCCGTTCTTGGCCTTGAGAAACGAGCGGAGGATGCGCGCTGGGATGAACCCGCCGCCGCCGATGGCGATCATGAGATCGGGGCTGTAGCTGTCGCCCAGGCTGAACCCTCCAACGGCATCGTCGATGAGCTGGTGGATCTGGTTGTAGGAGATGTACAGTTTGTTGTCCGCCATCGGCCACGACCAGGAGCGCTTTGGGGGAGCGGGAGAGCCGCGAGTGTGAAGGAGGGGGGTGTTGCAGAGCTGGCGACGCGAGAGAAGAGTGGAGAAGGGCGGTCTCCGCATGCGGGCCGCGATTGCACTCTTCGCCCGAGGCCGCTCGGGCCGCTCCGGCTGAGCATGTTGGCTCCAGTCGACAGCGCAGGCATTGGCGCCCCGTCTGCTCCGGTTTTTGTTGGGGGGCCACGGGACGATTCTTGCGCGGCGATTTTACCACTGCGTCTGTCCCTCTCTTCTCCCGAGACGTTGTGATTGTTTCCTGATTGGCGACTTGACAAAATGGCGATTGAGGAATTGGCGATTGCAGCAGCCGAGGCCGCGCTGGCAAGCGACAGCACCGTGACCGATAGCGCCGTGGTCGATAGCGCGGCGGCCGATAGCACTGTGATCGACAGCGCGGCGATCGACGACGCGGCGACCGATGGCGTGGCGGTGAACAAGGGTGTGGCACCGATCAGGCCCGAGTACCTGGTACAGCGCGACGAGAGAAGCGCACCAGCAGCAGGTGCCGCGGGCGGAGACAAACGGAGCGGGCAGAACAAGGGCCGGAACGCAAAGAACCGGAACACGGCCCTGTTTGATGCGCGCAAGGACAAGCTGTGCCTGAAGCTGAGCATGGGCGAGGAGTGTGCCTTTGGTGACGGGTGCTCGTTTAGCCACGATGTCGCCGGATACCTGGCCAGGAAGGAGCCTGATATCGGCACCACCTGCCCTGTGTTTGACGGCTTTGGCATGTGCAGCTTTGGCCTTCGGTGCAGGTTTGCTGGATCGCACACCACTGACGACCACAAGCAGATCGTGGACGAGGACAAGGTCAAAGCTGTCGACCAGAAATCCACCATCAACAATATCTCCAAAGCGACGCAGATCCGCCTGCGCAAGAAGCAAGTGCCGTTCCCGCTCACCGACGAGTTTGACAAGTCGTGGATGCAGGCCCAGGATAGCGGCGACAGCACGGCCATGCGCTGCGCGACTGATGAGAAGAAGCAGGCGCGGCGCAAGCCTGTCGAATATAGCGGCAAGACGTATCTGGCGCCACTAACCACCGTTGGCAACCTGCCGTTCCGACGCGTGTGCAAAGAGTTTGGCGTCGGAATTACATGCTCGGAGATGGCCATTGCCAACAATATTGTGCAGGGCAGCCAGACAGAGCTGGCGCTGCTCAAGCGCCACAAGAGCGAGACGATCTTTGGCGTGCAGCTCGCCGGCAGCCGTGCCGATGTTATTGGGCGCGCAACCGAGTTTGTCTGCAACGAGTGCGACGTTGACTTTATCGATCTCAACATGGGATGTCCTATCGAAATGGCTTTCAACAACGGCGGTGGAAGCGCGCTGTTGGCCCAGCCCCGCCGAATCGAGCGCATTCTGCGCACGATGCGTCATGTTGCCAACTGCGACGTCACGGTAAAGTTCCGCACTGGCGTGAAAAACACCGTGAATCTCGCCCATCAGCTAGTGCCGCAGTTCGAGTCTTGGGGCGCTGCCATGGGCACCCTGCACGGGAGATCGCGGCAGCAGCGGTACACAAAGCACGCTGACTGGGATTACATTGGACAGTGTAAGCAGGCGGCCACCCAGATGCCGCTCTTTGGTGGAGGCGACGTCCTCTCGTGGGAGGACTATTGGGAGCATATGGAGACGCAAAAGCAG
Source organism: Coemansia biformis (assembly GCA_027595825.1). Classification (NCBI taxonomy): domain Eukaryota; kingdom Fungi; phylum Kickxellomycota; class Kickxellomycetes; order Kickxellales; family Kickxellaceae; genus Coemansia; species Coemansia biformis. The sequence goes on from JANBOI010000213.1 coordinate 11,024, forward strand.
TGCGACGGAATCATGGTTGGCCGTGGCGCGCTGATAAAGCCGTGGATATTCCGGGAGATCGACGAGCGCCGCGTCTGGGACATTTCGGCAACCGAGCGCCTGGACATACTCAAGCAGTTTGCAAACTTTGGCATGGAGCACTGGGGTACCGACAACCAGGGCATTGCCAACGTGCGTCGTTACTTGCTCGAGTGGCAGTCGTTCCTCCACCGCTATATCCCTGCTGGCATCCTTGAGGTACTGCCGCAGAAGATCAACGATCGCCCTCCGCCGTTTGTCGGCCGCAACGACCTAGAGACGCTGATGGCCAGTCCGCTGGTGGGCGACTGGATCAAGATCTCCGAGATGCTACTTGGCCCCGCTCCTGACGGCTTTGCCTTTGTGCCCAAGCACAAGTCAAACTCGTACGAGGGCTAAGAGGGGTACAAACATGGGCAGTGTCTCAGTTCCTCGGTAGAAGCATTAGGGTGGATAGTGTTCTTCTGGTAAATGGACGGAAATAGCAGATGCTTGCGCTCCTCTGAACGCTGCCACGTCTGGCACGCGCTGGAGCTTGCGCACCTGACCGACATCATCCGCTGCAAGGATGAGCGGCTCGAGTTTGAGGTGGCGCAGGGCGGCGAGAACTTTAGCATCGGCCAGCGGCAGCTGATCTGCCTGGCTCGGGCGCTGCTGAAGCGCGCTAAGGTGCTGGTGCTGGACGAGGCAACGGCGGCCATTGACAACTCGACGGACGCAATAATCCAGCAGACGATCCGCGAGGAGTTCAAGAGCTGCACGGTGCTGACGATTGCGCACCGACTCAGCACGATCATCGACAGCGACATGATCCTGGTCGTGGACGGCGGGCGGGTGGCCGAGTACGACACGCCACAGAACCTGCTCGACAACGAGGACAGTCTGTTTGCTCAGCTCGCCAAGGAGTCGTGTACCGGCACTGGAGGCACTGCTTGAGCACAGCAGCCGCCACTTCTAGCTTGCACAGCTTGTCCACTTTTAGTTCAATCAATTCTGGGTGCCACATAGTACGAGGACAAGTGGACTGTTGGATTAGCAGAGCCTGACAGCACCTTTGACATGGTACTGGCGATCTGCCCGTGCTCGGCAAGCAGGCATCCATTTATCACCTAATACAGGGCAACCTCGCAGAGGAAACCAACGCGCCTTGCATTCCTGGCGTAGAACAGGGAGAGGATCAGGGCCACGGCCGGGCTTCGGAAGTTAGAGGCCCGCTCGGGGTGTGCTTGGCTGCCGGCAGTCGTGGAAGGCGGGGATCGATGGTGCCGCAATCAGCTAGCTTGCACGTTTCCTTTCTTGTCCTGCTTTGCAGTGCCGAGAAAAGGGGCGGCAGCACTCCTTTCGGCCCACGCCTCCAGTCGGGCGCGACCAGCGCAGCCGCTTTCGCAATTGCTGTCTTTGTGGCATGCCGCTTTCTCGGACACAGGCGCCAAAGTCCACTTGCCTGATTGGAGCCGATCCGGCATCGGTGTACTAAAAAGGGAGGCGCCGGAGTGCCGACCGGTCGGCGGTTTGCAAGCCGTGCTCCAGTCAGCGGATTGCGCGGTGTGGGTGTCGCTGTGCAAAAGGCTACCCTGCTGCTGGACAGGAAAGTGGCAAGGGGCTCCCTACCCGCACCGTTGCCGGTGTCGCTAGTAAGGCGACATCTTGTCAATCTAGTGGCCACTGTGCAGGTGGAAACCTTGTCCAACAGGCAGACACCCGCTGCGCGTAGCATAAGGCGGCTCCAGCGACTAGCGGCGTGGGAAGCTGGAGGGGCAGACAGGGCAGGCCGCCATGACTGCCGCCCATTGCGCACTCGGCACTACCAAGGAAAAACGCGGGATTCGGAGTGAACACTGAAAGTCTCGCTAGTCGGTTGCACAGAAATTCCGGCTAAAGGCGGGCGGGAGAACGACGCCTGGGACGATTACAGCTGCCGAGCGCGGCCGAGACGACCCGCACGGTTGGGGATCGATGGACAGTCGTGTTCGGCCGCTTGGCCGGCACACAGGGTGCAGCACGACAGGGGGGACAGTTGCAGCCGAAGCAACGATCCGGCCAAGGGTATAAAAGGACTGGGCAGTTTCTCAACTAGCTGGCAGGATGGAGCACCAACCCATCTCCCACCAATTCTCCCTCCCAACCAAGCCCCCTCACTACCCGAACACTAGCGATGGACGTCAATAATACCGAAGGAGCCGACAATACACGTTGCGAAAAGCACCGCCGTAAGAACTGCGAGAAGTGCCGGTGATTTCTCGGCGTTCAAGGACTGGCATTCTGTACCCGCA
>JANBOI010000214.1:0-13301 GCA_027595825.1 Coemansia biformis
GGTGGGCGGAGTCCATGCTTGTTATCGGCACAAACCGGCCCACTTCGGCGGGACAACGCGCAAGCGCCGGAGACGCCTTTGAGAAAGGTCAACGGGGAAAGGCGACGGGGGGTTTTTCGAGTCGCAATGGACCACAAAAGCGATTAGACGTGACCACTGCGGCTTGGCTGCCTTTTCTTATCCTTGCGCTCCCTCCCCTTTTCCCTGCTGCGGGGGGCCTTTTTCTTCTTCTTGGCTCCTGTTCGCTTGGCTATTCTGAGTCTGCTTTCGTCTCGCCTGCGCGGCCCCTAAAAACGACCAAAAAAGTCTCGGTCTCTCCCCTCCCGTACACGACTTTTGCCCATCCCTCCCTATCGGTTGACTCTGTGACTTTTTTTTTTCGTCCGCCCGCCCGCGCTGCACCTGTCTCTTCCCGCAGCTCGCCTGCCGATTGAAGCCTTCGTCCGCCGGTGGAGCTGCGGGCGCCTAGCCACTGCGCCCCAAAGAAATAAGGATGACGGGTGGAATGGGATACCGCCAGGGGCCACCGTCGCGGTCCGTCGCTGGGCACCATGGGCCGTCCGTGCAGTTCCCGACCGCGTCGACTGGGTCCGACTCGACACACAACACGCTGTCCAGTGCGCCTGCACGTGCTCGCCGCTCGCATAGGCGGACACCGGGGGCGCCGGCGACCGTAGCCGCACCGATGGCCGGCGTGCCGTCCGCGGGGATGTACCGGGGCCCGTATGACACCAACCCGTTTGCCTCTGCACCAGGCATGGCGTCGGGCCACAACCCCAGCTATGCGGCATTCGAGGGGTCGGCGGCGCCTAGCAGTCGACGCAGAACGGATGGGTCGAGTCGTCCTGGAAAAACGGTATCGTCCACCTCCTCGTCCTCGTCGCATATAACAGCGACTCGTGGATTGCCAGCAAACACGTTTCGCAATCGGCTCACAGATGCACTCAAGGGACTGGGAGTATCGGAGCTTGTGCCACTGACCGCATACGCTATTGCCAACGTGATGCACCGCCGGGATAATCGCGATTCGGAACACCTGGTGCCCTACCAGACGCCGTACTGGATGAGATATGTCAAACACGTAACGCTTGCCATCAGCTTTTATCGGTGGCTAAAGTCCAACGGCATTGTGAACGTGCCGCCCAAGCCCTCCAAGTCGGATGGGAAAAAGGATGCGGACAAGTCCCGTTCGCGTTCTGCTCATCCCGGCGGCAATCACAAGCGCTCTGGTCGCGGTTCGGGACACCATCGATCAAAGGAGACGATGCATAACAGCTATGATGCGAATACCCATCATGTCGACGACTACCATGGCTCGCGAAGCCTCCAAGTCGGCAACCCGATGGCCGAGTATCACGGCGGCGGCGGTATGTATCCTTCCTATCCGATGGGCGGGTATCAGGGCGGCTTTGATCCGTATATGATGCAGATGCAGCAGCAGCAATTCTACGACGAGCAGCAGCGGCAGCAGTTTTACGAGCAGCAGCAACAACAGCAGTTCTACGAGCAGCAGCAGATGCAGCAGCCCGAACAGCATCAGCCTACCGAGGCGGAATTCGACGAGTTCATGATGCAGGTGATGCAGCAAATCGTCGGCAGTTTGTTCCGCGTCAAGCCCAACAAACGTGGGTCGGTCGAGGAGTTTGATACGAGCTGGGCCATGCCCAAGCATTTGGCAGAAGAGCACTACCGCAACATTTACCGTCACCGGATTGGACTTCGTGGAGTAAAGCCGCATGTACTGGGTGGCGCAGCGGCTATAAAGGCATTGCGCAGCGAGCGGCAAATGATGAGCTACCATGGAATGCAACAAGGTGTCAGTGATCCCGGTTATAAGCAGGACTTTATGCTACTGGGATTGGCGCTTACCGAGGTACATGGGCTGCTTAACCGCAAGGCAGATGCAAACGAGCTCGGGCCCGATGACTTTTTGGAGAACGTTGGCAAGTTTGCCATCGCTACCATCATCAAGATCAAACTTGACGAGGACAAGTCCCACCCGTTCCCCTACGGAAGTGTACCGTTTGCATCCGCCGCCCTGTACAACCCTGCTGCCGCAAACAACCCTGCTCCTGGATACGGTGCCAGTGCCCGCGGCGCTGGCGTCTCTGGTGCAACGCTATACCCTGCGCCCACACACGGCGCTGCTTCCTATCCGGCTGCGCCGCAGGCCACGGACCCGTATATATCGCGGACACATGGTGCTGGACATGCGCATCCCAGCAACCCGGCTGCTGTTGGCAGGTGCGGTACCACCAATGGTGACTACCAGCACGCGACGCAGGACGGGATCCCACCCCACGGCATACCCAACTTTTAGAACCCACTCACCCTCCATCTCTCCTCGCTCCAGTAGCCCCATCCTTTTCTCCCCTCCCGGGGGGGGAAGCCCCATTACACCGGGATGGCATCGGATTGCAACCTATTAGATATGTCCTTATACAAAACTCCACAGACACTGGCTCCTCCGTCACCCGTGGCTGCTGTTTTTCGATTGAAATTGGGGGGGAGGGCACCATGGCTCGGTGGCAATTGATGGCCCCGTGTACCTCCCCAACCATCGCCACCCCCCGTGGTGGCGAGGCCCGTCATGTGAACTGCACATGTCAGAGGAGTGGGGAGACGATACGCGTAGGCGGGCATCACGCCAGCACTGGGAGCAACTGCAGACACGAGTGAGTTGCGTGAATGAGGACAATCGAGCATGTCTGTGCAGGCCGCATGCTCTGCAACAGCCACATACCGCACTCCTCCCCCCCAAACAGATGCATGTCTCTCGCCAGACCCGCGCCATACGTGTGTGTGGGGTGCCAGCGGCGCATATCGTTCATGGAATGGGTGTTCGCACGGTGCCGGTCAATGAGCTGCAGAACCCTAAATTTGAGCAAAACATAGGCGGCAGTCGTCAATGCGCCACCGCAGCACCCTCCCCCGAGCGCGGCTACGTCAGCACCCCGCCGGGAGGACTCTCTCTCGCACGGACAACCGGCGCGGATGCAGATAGGGCGGGGGATGGACGCGAAATCTGAAATCAGGTGCGGCGGCTTCGTGCGGCGGGCGAGGCGTCCCGCAGACCCCAGAGTCAGGCCGCGGGGGCTCGTCAGCTGGGCTGGATGGAAAGTGGACAGGGGCCAATTGGCGCGGCGGAGTGGGACACTTTTCTGGCTGGTGATGCGGGCGGGCGGTACCCGGAAAAGGGCGGAGAGGGCCCATGCATCACATGGCTGCGTCCCGCCGGAGCGCCGGAAATAAATGCAGGACACGCCTGCCCCTGCCGACCTGTGATTGCCCCACTGCCTGTTCTGCTCGCCCGCTGTCAGCGTGTCCCCACTTCCTGCGCTCGAAAGGCGGGTCCGCTCAAAACCCCTCGCATTGTCCCTTTTGCCCACCTCTGTCTTTCTCTCTCGCTCTTGGCTCCCCCCCACCCCACCTTTCTAGCCCCACCACCACTCCGCACGCCCGCCGGCACCCATGGCGCAGCAACCGTATCCGCCGGCCGCCGCGCCTCTGAACAACTACAGCTTCCACGGCATGCAAAACTTGGCCACCGCCCCCGACCCCGTGCTCGACATGGAGATGGAAAACAACGGCGGGCGCCCAACCAAGCCCCGGAATCGCTACGAACTCAGGGACGCTGCGAGTGTGGCCTCTGATACCACCGTTCGGGCCCCCGACACAACCACCCGGGACACGGGCTACCCGCCCCAGGGATACGCACAGGGCGGCAACCTCCACCCACCACCCGAGTCATGGGGATATGATGCTGGACCAGTTGCCGGCCACCCGGATGGCAACCCAACAAATGGAGTGCCCGGAGCATACCCCCCTATGCGTGCAGGCAACTCGTCTCCGCAAAATCTGAAACAGCAGCAATGGTACTCGAGGAGCGAACCTGGAAGCGAGCATGATAGTGGAGAGGAGCAGCGGTTTGGTCCAAGTGGTTATGATCCAGCAAACAAACCCAACTCTTTCCTATCGTGTCTCAAGGAAGGTGTCAAGCATATCCGGATCACCGAGCTCGTACCTATTGCGGGCGTGCTAGGTACCACCGCCTACCATTACTTCAAGCACCGTGGCGCCAAGCAACCCGTTCCCTACAGGCAACCCGAATGGGTTCAGTATATCAGCAACGTGGCCCACGCGCAAAATGCCTACGGAATGCTCAAGCACGGCTATGGCGGCTACGGAATGGGCGGATATGGCGGCATGGGCGGCTACGACATGGGCGGCTATGGCGGAATGGGCGGCTATGGCGGAATGGGCGGCTACGGCGGAATGGGCGGATATGGCGACATGGGTGGCTACGGAATGGGTGGTTACGGCATGGGCGGCTATGGCATGGGCGGTGGAACTGGACTCCATCTGGTCAGCATGCTGGGCAACCTTGCCGCGACTGCCTTGGCCGGCAGCGGCGGTAGACAGGAACCCGCCTACGACCAAGGTGGTGGTGGGTTTGGCCAGGGTCCTTTTACCCACAGCGCCCACGGCGGCCAAGGCGGTCACGGCGGCCATGGTGGTCACGGCGGCCAAGGCGGTCATGGCGGTCACGGCGGCCACGGCGGCCAAGGCGGCCATCCAGGTGGCGGGTACTACCCGGAGCATGGCGGGCACTCGCAGTATGCCGGCCAGGGCTACGGCCCCTCTCAGAGCCATGGCTACGCCCAGGGCCATCATGGTGGTCACGGGCAAGGGCACGGTCACAATCAGGGCCATGCCCAGGGCGGCAACACCGACATGTTCTCCAAGGTTGTTGGCAAGATCATGAACGGCCTCTTTAAGGGCGGCGGACCCATGCGCACTCGCGATTTGGATCAAAGTGGCCGCAGCAGCAGCAACAGCAGTCTTGGCGATGACGTTTTGAGCGGTTTTGATGACAGCGCGGCGGTGCAAAGGGCGGTGGCTGACCACTACTACCGGCACGTCTACCGCAAGGATCTGGACATGCGCAAGGCAACAGCTCAGACAATGGGCGGTGCTGCGGCAATCAAGGCACTGCGCACTGAGGAGCGGATGGCCGACGAGCTCCGGCGATCAAAGGTGTTTATGCCGCCGGATCTCCGCCATGACCAGGAAGTGCTGGGCCTGGCGCTTTCCGAGGTGCAGGATTTGCTCGAACGCAAGGCACGGCGGGGCCCGCTCCATCCCGAGGACACTATGGAGAATGTCGGCCGCATTGCCTTGGCCACCATTATTAGGATCAAGATGGATGAGGAGCGCGCGCGCAATAGGTATGAACGCCGTGCCCATTCGACTGTCTCGGGCCACCACCGTCGTAGCGGTAGTACCAGCGGCCGCCATCGTCGCTATGCCGACTATGCAGACTATGCACAGCAGCAGCATGAGCACTCGGGCCGCTCGCAGCACCACCGCACACCGGACTCCGTGCCCCCGGCACGTAGCCACCCGGCGCAACCCATGCCCCGCAGCTCAGACCGACACTACAAAGCCGCTCACGGTGGCGAGTCCAGCCACACACGCGCTGGCGGCCCCTACGCACACTGAAGCGTCCACAAAAGCAAGGGGAAAAGCACGAACTTTCTTTCTCATTTGTTTCCACATGTACTGTTTCTTTTGCAAAAGGATTGGCGCCCGGGGGTGGTAGAATGGAGGTTTTGCGTCGGGATGCGGCGGCGGTTTGCACGGGCGGGTGGCGAGTTTTGGCAGCGGTTAAGGAGAGGATGGGCGCCTGTCGAGGTGCGTCGTTTGCGCCAGCTGGGATGCGTCGGCATGCAGTGGCGGTTTGTGGCAGCGGCAGGCAGGACAGAACGGCAGAATAGGACAGAGCGATTGAGTAGCATGCAATACACGCAGCACACGCAGCACTGTTGACGCGCCGGTAGGCACTTACCTGCTCACCTCTAGCAGTAGACACCTCACCATGCTCCCCCGACATGGGAAGCATGGATCGTAGGCGCCTTTTTGCAGACGGCGTTTCACTCCGTCGCGGCTGGTTGTGTCTTCTTGTTGGTTGTGCGTGCGCGGGGACGCTTGGCGGGCTGCGCTGGCTGCGCTGGCTGCGCCGGCCGCTTCCTGGCAACCTTGGGCTAGGCGCACAGAAAATGCTCGGAGGTCTCGCCCGTCCCATGCAGGCCGTCCACAATGTGCTTGGAGTTGAGCACGGCCGCGAGGTCGCGGTTCCACAGGCGCGAGCAGGACCCTGGGCGGCTGCTCGCTGGCAGGTCAATGTCCATCAGCGTGCGCAGGCGCTTGAGGGTGCTCCCTTTGGCAGTTGTTCCGCCAGCCGCAGCATGGGTGAGCGATGCTCCTGGCATGCTGCCTGGCTGGCACCCACTCCCCTCTCCGGCCACCTCGACGTCCACGTCCAGGGAAGGTGGTAGTGGCTTCTCCCGTGACTGTTGCTGGTGGGCTGCAACGTGGCTCTTCCGGGTTGAGAAGCAGGTGGCGCAGTCAATTCCAGGCGGCGCACGAGATGCCGCAATACACCGACGCAAACTTTACTTCAACCATGGCGCCAATATTTTTTGCAAAACACAGAATAATTCACACTCGAGTCAGCCAAACCAGCTTTATTCCCAATTCTAGGGAGTTCTATTGGGGGTGCTCATGGATCCTCCACGGATCGAGTGGTTACCACAAGAGTACGACATGTTGGACAACTGGCATTTGTTGTCAGCCACGGGTCTATACATTGCGTATGGAAGCAATGGGTACATGCAAAAACACGAACTGCTTGGCCGCATCCAATACTATCCAAACACACGGAGCAAACCACTTGATGAGTGCCATCGCATTGCTGCTCGGGAAACAAGGCCTCAATCTCGCCTATCGTAAGTGAGCGGGGTTGCTTTTTGAGTCGTCCTCGTAGAATCCAAAGCGGATGTATATTTCGGCGTGATAACCGATGGACTCGTGGCCGTGGCCAACACTCAACACGGAAAAAGTAGAGAAAGGCTGCCGCGCAGAATATGAATCCACAAATCAGCCCTGAACCCACTGCTGCCTTTACGATTATATCGGCGTCTGGCGTCATTGTTTCGTGGTCATTGGGGGGGCGGTCAATCTTGGCACCCTCTCCACCTCTCTGGCCGCCCAGCGCTCCACCCCCGGAGAGAGACTTATCCGTACCAGCAGCCAAGTTGCTTGCGCCCCTCGCTTCTCTCTCCTCCTGAGGGGGTATTGAAGTAGCAAGCAGGCGTGCTGGCTTGGAGAAGAACTACGAGGACCACAAAACAGACCCGTCGGAGAGAAAGAGAAAGAGAGAGAGAGATGGGACTGTGGTGCTCCCTCCTCCGCCAAACGCCTGCCAGACTGGGAAAAGAAGAAAACGAACGAGCAAATGGTCGCTGAAACATCCAGGTTCCTGTTCCAAACACAGCCTTGGGGGGACTATTCCCTCCCACCGTTTCCCCCCAGTTGGCGGTCGCACGACAAGCACACGCCCCCCTGCACTCTTCCCCCCAGAACCGCCGGCTCTGTTTCGCCTCACGTGCACAACGCACCTGCATAATGCATGCACACAATGGCCCCCTCCTCCCATGGCAGCCGAACCACGGCCGCTCAGTGCCCGCAAGCAACCGGGGCGGAGAGCTCTCGCGCGCGCGGGCTGCCAGGCCATGTTCCGATCCGCAAGCCCATCAAAGCCCTGGGCACTCTCGTCAACGCATCCCATCATCGGAATCTCCACGATCAGATCAAAATCGCATGCCATTGCCACAAGCAGGTTCTCTGTAAGCCGCTCCCCCGCCTTGCCTCACGACTTTCGCTTCCTCATTTCTCACAGTTTGCGCGCAATCTCCACTCCCCCCTACTTTCGCTAGTAATAGACGAACGAGCACACAACAATGGTGTTTGGCGAGGCGGACCAGAAAGAGATCAAGGAGTTTGTGGAAAAGGAGTCGGCCAAGGCACAGCTTCAAAGCACGGTTCACGAATTTACTGGAAGGTGCTGGGATTTGTGTATAAAGGACGTAAAGTCTAACCAGCTGAGCGCCGGCGAGTCAAAGTGCCTGCAGAACTGTGTGGGCCGCTTTATCGACACCAGCGTTCATATTGTCAAGCGGCTGCAAAGCCATCAGTGAACAGATAACGAGCCCGCCTCGGCATACTGGGGCGATGGGTCCTGTTTTCCAGCCTCCCCCGCCTTAGGAGAAGGAGCGGTCTCTTGTATCTTTTTTGCTTTCGCGCGGGAGAGGAGTGGGCGCTGAATAGAAAAGCGAAATGTGCTACAAGAGAAAAGGGGGCGGCCATAGCAGGTAGCCGTCGGGCAGGGCTGGCGGCGGCGGCTAAGGGATACACTTGTCGCCGAGCGACGGAGAGGCGCCCCAGCTAATGATGCCAATGTATGTGACATAGACCATGATGGCGGCGCCAATGACGGCAAGAGCCAAGTCCTTGATCCGAGTCCACCGCTTGCCAGAGCTGATACGATGGTGCAGAATGGCGGGATAAATGAAGCTGAGCGGCGTGCACGAGAACGCACCAATGATGGCAATAAAGTTGTCCAGTTGCTCGGCGCCAAAAATGGCAATCGACGCCACCACCAAAGTCAACAGGGCGCGGAATAGGTTCTTTTGCCATTTGACCACCGGATCGCCTTTTCCCGACCGCGGAAAGATTCCAGCCTCGAGGATGCGCACAGCAGGGAATAGCTGGAGTGGAACTGACATCATGATGGCCAGCGAGTACAGCAGCTGGACGATGATGGTAGCCACTCCGGGTGGCAGGTTGAGGAGAATCACCGTGTCGACAGAATCACCAAGCGCCATATACGAGAGCGCCGCAATACCGCAAAACACGACAATACATACAGCCATCACGGCCGTCAGCACCCTTGGGAACCGCTCCGGGTGCGCCATACTGTCGACGACGGGGATAACCAGCGTCACCCCCTCAAAGGCAAACACCGCCGTGCCAACCAGCAGCGGAAAGCGCAGCGGGTTGTACTGGACAATATCGGCAATTCCATTCGACCAGACCTGGCCAATGTCGTAAATCAGCACATACCCGAGTCCGGACATGATGCAGGCATTGGCAACCATGGCAAACGGCGCAAACTGCTTGATCCTTCGCACCTAGGCCAGTGGGATATATGCCACAAGCTGTGCCAGAACCCAGAACGTTGGCGACATGCTGTACCGACACCCAGTCAACGCATCCCACACGCTGCGCGCATTGGTAGCAACAAAGATGGTATACGCCGAGCAAAACCCGAGTTGCGCCGTCACAATCGACACAGTTATAATCCTACCCGCCCAACGGCCCAGCAGTTTGGTTCCGAGCCCGCTGTAGCTACCACCGGTGGCCAGAAACACCTCGCCCAGCAGGATCATACAGTGCCACGCGTACCATGCCACCAGCGCTACCACCACCACAGAGGCGAGCAGGCCGCCGTTCGAGAACGCCTTGGGCAGTACCAGGACGCCAGTACCGACAAACGCCTTGAGCAGCAAGAAGAACGCCTTCCGGCTCGACGCACTCCCATGAATCGACCGCTCGGCCTCCCGCTGCTGCTGTTGCTGTCGGCTCACCAGCGGTGTGCGTGCAGTTACTATCGCGTCATCGGCATCGGACTCGTCCTCATCACTCGGGTACTCGCTCCCAGCAAAGTGCCCGTAGAGTCCAATAAAGTCGACAAAGTTATCCGTCAGCATGCCAACCGGTACCCGACCCTCACGCTCGGCTTGGTCGCGTAGAAACTGGCGCCGAAACCCTCCAGGCATAGTCATCTGCTGCTGCGAATAAGGCATGTCCCAGTCGGCAGCTGACGCCACGCCGGAGAACGATCCCCGCCTCTGCCGGGGCCCATCCTCTCTGCCATGTGTTTGATGCCACCGGTAAATGCCATATGTGATGTCACCCGAGGGAAGCGTCATCGGGTCCACAGGCACGCGTTCACTATCTTGCTCATCGTCATTGTCATCACCCACATAGCCATCCTCGTCGACCTCGCCGCCCACCTGGCCCTCCTGAGCGGCACTTGCGCTCGCCGGGGCCTCCTGCGCTGCTCTTCCGCCCACCGACCCCCGCACCTTATTGCCTGCCTCGGGGCCGTGGGTCACCAGGTGCCGCTTCACGCGCCTTGCAATGGCCGCCTCGTCCAAGGGCTCGCCCCGTCCCGCTCCCACCACATCACCATAGCAACTGGCGCTGGCATCGCTCTCCTCGCCATTGCTCGACGCCATCTTTCGCGGCTCCCTCGGCTGCCAGCTACGCGGCAACGATGATGGCGGCGACGCCAGCCGGTCAGTGGCCCGAGCTATCGATAGCGACGGCTTGCGGATATCCTGGGGCACCGCGCCGCTACCGTTGCCTCTAGCCGCGTGCGCATTGCTCGGCAACCGCGGCTCGCTCTCCGAGCCGCTCGCGGACGTAGTCTTGGCCTTTGCGCTGTCGTCCATATGAATGGCAGAGTGGTAAGCCTCTCGAGTCTCCCCGCCCCCCTCGATGGAAGGAATAAAGATAGCCGGGCGCTCACAGGCAGAGCAAACGGAGTGAGTGAAATGCTGTGAAGGAAAAGCGTCTAGACGAATTGGACAGCAGTTCAAGCCAAGAGTACAAAGGCAGCAGCGGACCCTTCAAGCGGCGAGCGGGTGGGGGCGCTTGCGTGGAAAGACCAAAGGAAGGGCCGCCGTAGTGCGGGGTTGGGCCAGAAGCAGTGGGGCGGGGGGAGTGGAGATGCGTCACACGGAGCTGTCAGCGTCATGGCACCGGAGCTGGACGCACGTGCGGGGGGAGGGTCGCGGGGCTCTCCTCAGCTCGGCGGCCTGCTCAGCCGGATGTGGATGTGGTCGAGGCTGTGCAGCACCTCGCGCAGATCCGTCTCGGCGGCAGCCGCACCACCCGTGCCTTCGTCAGCCGACTTGACGACCTCCTCCTGCCACACGCGTGACACAGCGTGCAGCCCAGCCGCGATGGCCTGGATCGATTTCTGGCTCTCCTCGGTCCCATCCGACATCATGTCCAGGCACTGCGCTGCAATGCTCGCCACCTGGGCCGTCACCGACCCCAGCGCCGTGACGGCCTCCCCGGGGCTGCGCACCCCGCTGTAAAACCCCAGCCCACTCGCAGACAGCACCGGCGGCCGGTCGTCCAGCGGAACAACGCAGCCCGCCTGCAGCGGCGGGCTGGGCATTGTGCTACGGGGGCTCCGCGGCGATGTGCCCACCGGGCTGGCGCCGTTGGTCCTCCGCTGCTGTATCGTGCCTCCCGTCTGCACCTTGCGCGTCTGCGGCGACGGCACCGCAATAGGCAACGACGACGTCGCCACCGCACGACTTGCACCGCCCTGCGTCTGCTTCCGGCCGCTCTCGGCGGCTTTGCTGGATCCGGCCCCAGCCGCTGCCAACAGACTCCGCAGAGGCATATCGTCCTCAATGACATCCCACGCCTCTTCCTCCCACACCTCGTACTGCTGGGCCACCAGTGCCGCCGACTCGGCGCTCGGACGGCCCCGCAGATACGCCGCCTGTAGCGCCAGCCTCTGTACGGGGGTCGTCGAGGGTAGTGTCAGCGCAGCATACGGGATCTTGGGCGCCAGTATCACGGCGTCTGCAAGCACCGGCCGCGCCGCAAGAGTCAGCGGCAGAGGCGTGTTTGGCAGCGCCGGCGTCAGCTCCAGCGTCTCGGGGGTCGGCTGCGGGAGCGGTGGCAGATGCAGGAGCGTGGTGAGACACTCCTCGTAGTCGCCGTGGAGGAGTCGCCGGCGGTTGGCCAGCAGGAACACCACGCCCACCCAGTCGACTAGCCGCAGCGGCCCCGCCACATTATCGGCAAACAGCATATCCCACAGCGCAAAGACGTCCCGCAGATGGGCGACCTCTCGGTTGAAGAGCAGCCGGTACCACCGGATCCCGAACAGCTGCGGCTCAATGTCCAGCTTCTGGAGGTGCTCATGGAGGCGTGGGTCTACCAGCGCCAGCTTTTCCATCATCAGGTAGCACTGCGAGACTATTGGCGTCTGCGCCGACGCTCCCAGCCCGCCTGTTGGCTTGTTTCCTGGCTGTCGCACGGGCCTCAGCGGCGGCGAAACGTGATTCGGGATCTGATACCACGCCATGCACAGGCGCATCAGCCTGCCAAACAGCGCAAATGCGTCGTGCTCGATAAACCGCCGATCCAACACGCCCGCGAGCGCGGCACCATCGCCATCCACCGCGTCGCCATCCACAGCCATCAGTAGCGGCGCCAGCAGTTCATGCATGCCCTGCCGGTACTGCAACCCGCTATGCATTTTGGCATAGACAAACAGCATATCCGCCATCAGCCGCTGCACTCGAGGCGCACGAAAATATGCCTCATCCGGGAACGTCCGCGTTACATCCTGCAAAATCGTATTGCGCAGCTCCTGGTCTCTATGATACTGGTTCCACGGGCTATCCTCATCCAACGATAACGGATTCATCCTCTTCAAATCTTCCTGTTCCTTGCCGAGCGAGCTCAAGTCCACGATGTATTGCTTCTTTAGCGCCGTGTAGTTTTGCCGCTCCCTGTCCATTGCCACAGCCCACACCCGCCAACAGTCCGCGTCCTCTTGGCCAAATTGCTCTATCGGTAGCACGTCCAGGTAAAGCCGCCATCGTAGCGAGAGCAACGGCAACTTTGTGTCTGAGGGCCACACCGAAAACGTCAGCGCCCGTAAATGCGACGGCGACATTAGTGCCACCCGCTTTAAATCCTCCCACTTTTGGCTCAAATCGTCCATCTCTAGCTCTCCTCGAGTACGCCAGAGGAGAGATGCAAGGGCGCTATGGAGAAACCGGCTCGTGAAGGAGTTGGCAATAGCTATGCATTAGGACTTTATGCGCCAAAAGAGAAAAGGTCTGGTTGTGAAGCGAGGTCCACAAAGGACGGCTCAGGCTCTGGGCTCCCTACGCCTCCCCCCTGTGGCGTCATCACTCCTGGCCCGGCTGATCGGCGGCAGGGGTCAGGGGCCAGCGGGCAGGCGGCGCGCCAACGCGGCGGGCACCTTTTCGGCAGGGGGTGGAGCGGCGGGTATGTACAGGTGTTTGGCGGGCTGGCGCGGGCGTGCCACCGCTCCGGGGCACACGTGGGTGCAGCGCTATCCGAGAGGTGCCGGTGCCGCTGCGGAAGGAGCCATGCGTGAGTGACGGACAGTGGTATTCGCCATCAAACGTGCAATGGAGCCTCCCGCAGCGGACCGCTCTGCGGTTAGACGGGGCAAGCGTGTAGTGCAGCGGGACGGCGGCGACGGCGGCGTGGGCCAGTTGCCGCGGGCTAGCCGTGCATGTCGATGGTGGGCGGATCCGGCGGGTCGAGCGGGTCCGGCTGGTCGAGGGGGTCCGGCGTGTTCGGTTGGTCGGTCGGCGGCGTGTGGAGGGCTG
>JANBOI010000215.1:0-13271 GCA_027595825.1 Coemansia biformis
TTTGAGACGATATCTAACCACGTTTACACAAACATCAAGCAACCACCAGTGGCATTCCCACCAAATGCCAAGACGCCTCTTAGGAGGCCTCTGTTCATGCATTGGTAAAGACAGTATATCAAAGTAAAAGCACAAGACTAGCCTCCGCCACCAGCAGCATGTTTGGATGTGATGACGACTGATGCACCTACTTTCGGTTCACAGGTAGAGATTTCTTAGGGTACCAGCTCTATCATCCAGACCTGTTGAAGGACCGGCGCTTCTGTGGTAGGAGACTCCGCGTATCGACACCAGAGCTGGCCCGGGATGGGCAAATATATCTCGCCCCGGCCGTGTAGAGCAGTCTACCGTTTCCTTTGACCCGCTATCTATTCTACACTACATGAAAGCTTTACAGTGGCTCAAACTCTCGTACTTCGCGCCACTAGCACTGCTAGACTGCGGCGTTGCTACTGGCCGCAGTGCTGTCGCGGCCGAACATTGCAGCGAGTGCAGCACACGGCTGCTGCTCTTAGGCCATGGGATGGTTGCCGGCAACGAACACGGCCTCCAAGAGTGATACTGACTTCCGGCCGGATCCCAAACGCCGTGGCAGGAGCAGAACGCAGCAGCCGGCCAAGCGTCGCCGTAGGGCCCAGGCACCCTGACAACAAGAGCAAGAAAACACGACCAGTCCGAGGCATTATACAGATGTCCTACAATAGCTTGCTGAATGACTCACCCACCCTCCCCTCTCAGGAATACACGGGTGGAGAGGCACATGATATGGGGGGTTAAAAGGCGCTCTGTACCGGCCTGGCATTGACCAATATCGAAGGTGGCGCATGTCAGCAGAGTGCACATGAATGGGGAAAAGGGGGGCTAGGGTTGCATGGGCATCACGGGCACACAGAGCAATCAGGATGGCGGGGGGAACAGGAATTGGGCGACTCTTTCAGTAAACGGTCAGTGGGAGGAAGGAATCGTCCAGGAACCCCTTTGCTCAGTCTTCTGGATGCACAGCTGCGCTGGACTGAGTTGGAATGTGACGGCTTGGGTGGAAGGGGGGGCGGGAGAGTGCTGGCCGGGGAGGGGGGAGAAAAGATGGCTGGCATGTGGATGGGGGGATGGCTGGTGCATGGATGGGGGGCGGGCGGCTGGCATGGATGCCTCGAGTACCTGATGCCCTCGAGTGGCATGGGCAGAATGGCTTGAATGGCCGGGCGGGCAGCGTTGCTTGAATGGTCAGACGGGCGGCGACGCTTGAATGGGGCAGGTTGATGGGGGGCGCATCCTGGGAGTCGCCCGCCCCTACTGCGGTTGTTCTCCCATGCCTTCGCCACCCCCATTCTTCTCCATTCTCTTCCCCCTACGCGGCCCATTCAGGGTATTATCACTACGCAGGATGTCCTGTCCCTGCAGCCCAGTTTTTTTCTACGTCGCCATGTGGACAGGGCAGCGTTCCAGTTCTCCTGCTCCCCCCGCCTGCCTCCTCATTTAAGAAAGGCCATCCACCGCCACCTCGGGCGTGTCCCTTCCTTTCTCTCAAACACCTGCCCTGGCCGCTGCGCAACCAGCTCCTCCCGCCTCTTGCCTACAAACCCGAGGCCGCCTACTGTGCCCCCACTTCCGACCGGCAATTCCCGCGCGCAACTCTCCAGCAATCGACCAGTAATCCATTTCTACCCGATACCTTGTCCAGGGCCGCGCGCAGTTACCGATTTCCCCCTCCTGCCCCTTCTACGAGAGCAATGCCCGAGCGCAACCGCAGTCCAGCCATCCAGCATCCCACCAGTTGCGGATGTACCACTGCTGTGTCAAATGGCTGGATGTGTCAAGACTGCTTGACCGTCCTATTTACTTTTGAGGAGGTTGCCGGCCATTCCAGACATTGCTCTGCCCGCCAGTAGTCGCTGTGGCAGCCATGCGCACCTCCACATGCGCCTGTCTATTCACCCCCCGCCACCAACAAAAGTAACCTCTATCTTGGTCCCGTTGGCCCCCAAATCTAGCTCTCACCTTAGTCACACCCTTTCCGTGACTATTTGCAGCAGGTGGGTGTGAGGAGCAGTCTCACCCCTTTCCGCGCTGGTATGAATCACAATGTGCAGAAATCAGGGACGACATGAGCAAATTGTGGATGTGTTTATTTGGAATAACGGGCGCCCCCCTTCTCCCGGGTTAGCTGAAAAAGGTGGTGGGACTATTCAGGCCTGCACGATCTCCGTGACAGAGAACGTCTTGGACATGTGCGCAGCCAGGATAGGGTCTGCCTCGATAGCCATTAGGTGCTTGATGATCTCGGGGGTCAGTCTCGACTTTATCATCTCAGTAGCATCCGCATGGAGCTTTGTGACCTCTGCCAGCAAATGCTTGTGGTAGCCGTACGAGACAGCATCGGCGTAGGAGAGCTCGTCACCAAACACATGGCCGTTGTTGCCGTTCTTGACTAGAAGGTCAGTCAACGTTCTGACAAACTTTTCCATCGTGTCCACAAACACCTTTTTCTTGTCCTCCTTGCCCTCGTTGCTTAGCGCGAAACGGTAGAAGGCAATCCCGACATCCAGCGTCTGGTCGCGGAACTGCTCCTGGAGAGCGGCCTCCTTCAGGTCGGTTGGCAGGAAACCATAGCGGTGAGCAACGTAGCGCTCAATGGTGCCGGACTGCCCGATGACAAAGTCGGGGCTGCCATCGGTGCTCTTCTCGACCAAAACGGGCAGCACTCCGAATGGCTGGTTGTTCTTTTCCGCCGGCCACTCGGGGTGCTCCTCGGTCCACTCGACGTTGGCTGCGGTCAGCAGCAGCCGCGTTGTCTCGGCGCGGCCGGCGAGGTCAAAGTAGCGCAGGACATACGACGGCGTGTTGCTGGCGGCCATTGATGCTGAGGCAGATTGGGTGGGGCGGCGTGCTTGGTTGCAGCTAGCGAGGAGTTGTGCGGGGGGCAGGATGGGAATGGCTGTTGCGATGGTGGATGCCATCCGCCAGCCTCTTTTATAACCACCAGCGGCGCCTGGTGTCGCTGTTGGCGCTGCGTACGAACCCGCCGCCCACCCTAACCCTGGCCGCCTGATGTCGCTTCTCAGGGGCGCCTCGGTTGCATGTGGTGGCAATCCTCGAGCGCTGCGCGTCTTGCAGCCATGCAGCGGGCACTACCTACTGAGTTCCAGCTAGCGCGCCCGCCAACGCATGCCACGTACGTCGCCAGGAGCAGGCACGTGCCACAAGGCGGGGGATGCGGTTTGGGGGCCGGTAAGCTGGGGTCTGGCGGTGGCATCTCGGCCCCGACCTCGCCCCCTGGATACGTCCACTCTACCAGCCATTGTGTTCCAGCCCCTTGATCGTTGTGGAGAAGCAGTGTGTTGCGACTGGTGGAGCAAGATGTAGCAAAGCAGATGGCACTGGAAAGTAGAGTCATTGATACTACGGCGCCAGTCGCACTCTCAGTTTGTCTTTTTGAGCGCCTTGGCATCTGGCACGCCATCGTCGGCAGCACTGACCGAAATCCCGTGCTTTGCCAAGGTGCGTGGCACCAGCGTGCCCTCCACGTAGACCCGGCCAACGACATACACCGCACAAGCCGTGAGAATGCAAAACATCACCGCTACCACCGGCTGGATGACAAACTCCTCCTCGCTCCTCCTGTTGGCCATCAACACCGACAGCCCGCTTCCCTCGTACCATCGTTGGTTGAACTGCATGGTTGTTATTCCAGCAACAGCTTCCGGCAGCGGCTGGCCGTCCACCGGATACACCGCTGCCGCCGCCAGTGCTCCGCTCTTCCCATGGAGCGCCGCGTTAAAGTTGCCATTGATGCGCTTCACCTTGTTGCTGCCATGGCCCCGAATGCCCTCGACTCGTAGTGCAAACTCCACCTGCTTGGCGCCCATGTCCCGCGAACGCGCCATCCGGCATCTCAGCGGCGTCTCTAGCGCGATACTGCCTAGCAAGAGCAGCTGAAAGTCGCTGCCTCCCTTTACAGAGCACTGAGCAAGTCCGTCGTGCCCGTATTGAAACACCAGCGCCTTCCCTGTCTCGATGCACTCTGGGCTCACCCAGTCCGCCCTCTCGCCGCTATCCTTCCCCGCTGTCGTGCACTCCACCCGAAGCGCGTCGCCCCTTTTGTAGCCTACAAATGCCGCTGCTCAGCGAATTCGGCCACCCCCAACTCGCATCCCGCTCATTAGCAGAGTGGCGTGGTGCAGAGTGGAAAGCGCCCGCCTGGTCTGACCACAGGCCCAGAGTCTCGCCTTGCAGCATACCTGAGCCGCCACGAGCCGTGTCCGCTAGCGTAGCCGCAACGCACAACAGGAGAACCACCAGCGCTGTGCCCAGCGTCCACTGCCTCGCCATGTTTTTTTTTGTCGCGAGAGCACGGGCGGCCTTGGCAATAGAAAGGAGCAACTGGAGTTTGCAGGAAAGGAGAAGGATGGGCTGACGCCGGCGCTGTGGCGCAGAGGCGACGGGGGCCGGCAGGCGCATTCACCTACTGCGCTGGGCTGCCGAACGGTGGCTTTGATGATCAGGGTGGATCAATGGTCCACATCTCTTCGCGACAATGGCCTAGGCGGCGTCAGAGGCAGCCCACATACGCACGCTATTTGCGCGAACAAGTATACTAAAGGTACGCAGCGTAACCACCAGGGCGAGCATTGCCGAAATGAGGCCAGTGGCCAGAGTTGCTTTCACGCTTTTGCACCAAGTACCGTCAGTGGAAGTGGAGCAATCCGACTCAACGAGGTTGATGAGCACCAGGACAATCCACGTAACGAATAGACAAAAGTTGAACACCGTCATCGGCCATGCGACTTTGGTACTGGACATGTGCTTGCGGGTCTTGGCAAACAGGTGCATTATGATTGACAGAGCCGACGCTCCTGCTGTAATTCCAGCAAGCGCGATAGTTGCAATCTCGGTATTGCTCTCGGTTGTTTTTGCGCGACCGCCTGGACGCTTGTTTCGTACATCTGTTTGGAACCCAAGACACACGAGCGCCACTGCCAGTTGCACGAGTCTTAGCACAATGTATACGACAAACCGCGTTGCTTTCCAGCTAGACATTTCCTTGACCCCAGTCACCCCGCCGGATCTATTGAACCGATTCGGTATCTTTTCGCTCTTTGTTGTAGTCGCTTTGTGATATCCCAGCGAGTCCCTGTTGCTCACAAGGCTATCCCGCTTGTCCGGCAGCTTCGATGTCGCGTTGGTCTGCTGTCCCACGTTGGCAAACCTCGCTGCCTCGCTATAGGAGCCTCCATATGGATTGGACGCCTGCTGTGCCATCGAGGTAATGTCTACCGATTGCGAGTTTCTCCTCGCAGCGTCGGCATACGAAGCGGATCCTGGTCCTCCAAATACCCCGCCTCCAGCGGGCATTGCACTGTTGGTATTGGTGTTGTCGTAGCTCATTGCCCTCAAGCTGAAACGGTGGTGGTGCAGTGGTGGCAGCAGCGCAGCAGAAAAGGGGAAACCCAAGAGTGGAGTTAGCTGTACGCCTGTGTGGAGAAGAACGAGAGACCTCTGCGGGAGGAAGAGGCCTTTCGTGGCGCCTCGTTGACAGGGAGATGCTCGGGGCGGCCTGTCAGCAGAGGCGGGGGAGCGATGGATGTGGGGGGCGTTGGCCTTTGTCCTCCCGCTCAGCAGTCTGTGCCACGTCCTCGCCGTCTGCTCGCCACTGCTTACTGGCCAGAGGAAAAGCTGGAAGGCGCACAGCGCTGCCCGGGAGGACCTTCCCCTCCTGCTGGGCCCCCCCATCCGGCTCGGCGCCGAGCTGACCTCATTTTGATCGAGGCCGAGATTCGTCCACTCGGCATGGGAGGCTGGGCCACGTGGATGTGCAAGCCACGGGCCCACTTTGTAGCCCCGCTGCAACTGCCATCGGAACACGATGGTTAGGCGTGAGGCGCACGTGGGTCCCAGTCCTTTCCAGGACACAACGCCAATGGCCAAAGTGGCAGCCGCTGTCGTCTGGGCGCGATGGTGCGGCGTGCGCTTGCTGAAAAGAAACACGAACGCATCCTTTCTCGATGGGGATGAGGGCGGCCTTTGCCCATGTGCCACGGATGCCTCCTGCCCTCCGTCGGCTTTGGCTGCCCTAGCCACTTGATCCGGCAAAAGGTCAAAGGCGGTCAATAGCCATGTCGCCAATGGCACCGCCCCCCCACCAAGCCGCTCCAAATACACAACATGGACCTCCTCCTACCCGCCAGGCGACATAAAACGGACGACGCACGCCCTCCCGACTTTTGCGAGGGGAGGGGGCAAGCTGCGGTTCATCTTCTCGCCTAACACTTCCTCTACACACACTTGTTCTCGGCTGCATTATTCACGCTTGCGCACTTTGGGTAGCTGGCTCCACAGGATGCGTTTCCTGCCTGTAAGCAGCATCTTGGCTTGTATGCTGGCGCTATCGATGGCTGCGCATGGACTAGAGTTCAACAACAAGTTTATGAAAGCCCTTCCCTGTAATGT
Source organism: Coemansia biformis (assembly GCA_027595825.1). Classification (NCBI taxonomy): domain Eukaryota; kingdom Fungi; phylum Kickxellomycota; class Kickxellomycetes; order Kickxellales; family Kickxellaceae; genus Coemansia; species Coemansia biformis. The sequence continues at coordinate 6,448 of JANBOI010000215.1, forward strand.
CACCAAGGATACCATCGCCGCAATTGGTCCGCTCTTGGAGCTGTATAATGCGAACCAGTCGTTTGACGGACTACGCTCGATGGTATCACAGCTGATGGTAAACCTCCCTGGTAACGAAGCAAGTCCGCCATACCTACGGGCACACTTTCTTCGGCTGGCCTCAGAAAGCGGCAGACATGTTGGCACCACGCTTGAAGCGAGTATCCGCCAGCTCCATCCATATGTGACAACATATCGTGAGTGTCTTGTTCCTCCACTATTCTCCACTGATTCCAACCTGGCATCGCAGGCACCTCCTGTCACCTCTGTCGAGCCACCCGACGATTTTGCTTATCCCCTTTTCAGCACAATCATTCCAAGGTAGCCTTGAGATTGCCTCCTCGCAGCATCAGTCCGACGCCCTGATGCAATCCATGGATATCCGCATCTGGCACACCATGGCTCAGCGGTTTCTCTATTAGCCGAGCATGTCCTGTCAGTACCACAAAGTAGTACATGTGTCTCCTCCTGTTTGTGCCAGGACTGCCGCACGTCTACAGGTCTACGGCAAGCTCCTGACATATAGCGTCTAAGCAGCATGGTGTGCATGGGAATGGGCGAGTGCAAAGCGTTCTTGTAGTGTAGAATAGATAGCGGAACTAAAGAAACAAAAAGATTTCGCTGCGCGGCCTATCGGGGGATGTCTGCCCAACCCGGGCAGCCATGGAGTCGATCCATGGAAACTCCCACCGCAGCGGCGCCCGTCCCTCTCAACAAAACGAGAAACTGCTTTTTGCGCAACCGGGCAAGGGTTGTCCGCCCAACCCGTAAACGCCCTGGTGCTGATCCGTGTAAACCCGGCTCTAAACAGCACAAGCTCCTTAACAGACTTCCCATGCAATACGCTCGATGAAACCTCCACTGATGTTGTATACCCCAACTGAATCACAGTTCACTGCCAGTAGAATCTCGACATGACGAGTGGTACAGCTGCTATCTGATTCAACTGCAAACGCATCGGTCGCCAGCTGGAAAACCTTACCAGGTTCATCGGGCAAAGCTATTGCGAGAGGGATACCTGCGCTTGCAGGCTCATAGGTTTTGCGGAGGGTATGGCTCGCACCTGGAACAGTAGCATCCAAGTACGCAACAATTATTGGCTTTATTGTGTCAGCATGGATCGCGATAATCTCCCTGAACTGCTGTTCGGTATAGAGTGTCTCCACTGGGATGCCCATTCTCTTGCCGGCACAGGGTGGGGCTTGGCTCGCAGTTGGATTGGTAGTAAGTAGAAGAGTGGGAATAAAGTATATCGTGGAGAGGGAGAACGGTGGGTGTTGTGTGGTGGAGGGGATGGATGGAAGAGAAGGCACGACGGGCGGCGGGCAGGTTTAAAAGTGTGTCGTCCAAAGGCGTGCTCGGCACTTGGCAAGTCGGCGGCACGCAGGCGGGTGGGAGTCATTGCTGGCTTCGTGCACCTTCGGCTGCCTGTCGCCCCATCTGCCCCCCCTCCTGCGCCGGGCAAGCCTGGCCGGCGCTGGCCGACAAGCTTTGTAGAAAACTTGCACAAAGGCAGAGGGCCGCATCCCCATGTCGCGGCTGGCCAACGTCTGGGACTTACAACGTAGCCTCCGCTTGCGTGCACCCCGACTGACCTTCTGTGCCGACCGACAGCAGGCCCTGCCTGATTGTGCCCAGTCAGCGCATTTGCATGGCCGCAGCGGCAGCGGCCCATTACAAAGGGGTCGTTTCCCCTTTCCACCCTCTGGCTCTAAGCTGGTGACTTTCCAGCATGCTAGGCAGTGGCGGGCAGCTCGACGTTCTTGCGACCTATGCTGGTGTTGCATGGTTTCTAACACCCTCCATGTGGCGCACAGTTCCAGCACCTTCCAGGCTGGGACTATTTAAAGGCGGCCCTGGTTCCTGACCCTTCTCTTCTGTTCTAGTTCCTTAGCTTGGTTTTGGCTCTTAAAGGATACTTTTCCTTCGTAACAGCTGGCCACGGCCAACGGACAAGCTAACTTCCTTGGCGCACGGCCTTGCCAACGCCACGCAAGCAACCGGGTGCTCCAGAACCGAAACGGGAGTCTGCTGTGGGGACGGTTGAGGGAGCTCTCAATGACTGGCACCTAAACAGCCTAGGTTTGGTACCCGCTTATCGCCTAGCCCTGCATAACAACACCTTGTTCTTTAGCTCCGCTCGCTGTAAGCGGGTCGCCGGACATGATGATGTGGGGATATAGTGCATTCAAGTAGCGTGGAACAGAGAGTGCATTCAAGGATACGGTAGGCTGCTCCGCGTGGTCTGGCGATGGACGTCCGCCCATCCTCGGCGGCCCTGATACCAGTGCTTGGAGCTCTCTCCGTAATGACACGCACCCCTTAACAGCAGCAGCGCAGTGCACCTGGGCCGAAAGACGGGCCTGCGAGTATGGCCTGCACACGCAGGACCAAGTGGGCTAGAATTTCAAGGTAGCGTGTTTGTGTTGTCGAGCAAAATAGAGTAATAGCTTATTGGGACCGAAAGGTGGAGCTGACAGCCTAAAAAGCTTCTACTTGTGAGCTGAAAGGGAGGTGCTTTCGCAACCTCCACACGGTAGCATGCCGCTAGTGATGGCTTACTCTTTTACCTGGATACTCGTCGTTTTTCTGTGCGTGGTCTGAGATTTCCCAAGTGGCGTCTTGGCTTTTGTGGAATTACCACTGGTAGCTGCATGACGTTTTGAGGATGTGTGGTTGGCTACATTATGACAAGTTGATTGTGTGGAGTGGTGTGCTCCCAGCGAATATATTCAACACACCCCTAGCACCATGAATCTCATACTCGGGAAGTCCAGACTCTACTAGTTCGTCATTGCAATAAACATGTTCGTTCATATCCACCTTGAACCTGTTAAATATGTTTACATTAGTGGCCTGTTCCAAAACGATGAGCCTATCAGCAGCATTAAAGCCATCAACAACTCTAGCAGGGTAAGGCGCGTACATTTCATCAATATGCATCATTATGCACCTTACAATTTCGCTGCTATGGCAACAAATACTGGTAATGTCATCAGTGAGTGTACTGATGGACTGCTTCCAATCTTCAGCAGTTGGAGGGCCGGCGGTGTAAGAGTCTGGCATATTGAGGAGACGAGAACGCTTAGCCGAGTACTAGGAAAGCCTTGTGGGTGCAGAGTAGTTGGGGTTGTGCGTGGGGAGGGGAGGGCAGGAGGGGCGGGCGATAGTCATCTTTCTTTATACTGCTGGCCAGAGGGCGCGGGGCTCCGGGAAGGTAGGGCGACAAGGCAAGCAGAGGAGGCTTCCTTGATTGTAATGACTTTGGTCGCTTTTTTTCTTGGCCGTTGCCCAACCCGGGGTAGGTGGGTTGGGGATCGCTGGTCGGGATTTGCAGCGGTGTCGGCACAGCCGGGTGGTTGGCGCGGTGGACTGCTTGCCGCGATGGACGCTTATCTATTACAGCGCCGATGATAAAGCTGCCCGAGAAAGACCGCCGTGTCCTTCCATGACAGCGTTGCGGACCCCGCTGCTGTCAGATGGGCACCCGTTGGGGGGCACGCTGACTGGGAGCCGCGCGAGGCATGCCCTGTTGGTCACTGTGCACGACGGAAGCAGCAACACGCAAAGCCCCGTTTTCCCTTTGTGCGCTCCGGCGCGGGGACGGTGACTTGCCCGGATGCCGGGCAGCGGGCGCTGTCGGGGGTGGGGCCTCTCCAAGGGCGGCCAGGCGGGGCCGTTGCCGCTAACCCCGGGCCATGTAGCGCCGCCCTCTCAGCTGGAGCGACTGACAGCTTCTCTACACTTGCAAACACGCCTATTGGCACTTCCTCCAGCGCCAGGCTGGGCCGCCGACAAAAAGCAAAGTCCCCAAAATCACGGTGTGATGGGGTGCGCCGGGGAGCCGCTGCACACGTCCCGGGCACTGCGGCCTCGACAGAAGGAGAGCAGGGGCGGGAGAGGAAGGCAACAGCCGGCCTTTCTCTCCCTTTGACAGAGCAGCATGGCCGACCCTGATGCGCTGCTGCCAATGGGCATTTTCCACTGCTGCGCATGATGCCACAGGTTTCAGCAGACTTCGGGCCGCTTCTTGTAGAGTTGTCCAGAGATGTATATTACTCATCAGGAAGGCGAGGTAGGCAGACAGGTGATGCGTGGATGGCGCGGCTTCTTCCGCTTGTCGCACATCTCTTCGCCAGCCTGCACCGGTCAAGGCCCAGTGGTGTGGATGGCGTGGTCCCAGCTGTGCTGTTGGCAGGCGTACACACGCTGGCTCCTACACCCCAAGCAACGACGTTGCGAGAGCCTACTTAAGGACGACAGAAAGTGCTGCTAAAGTGGGTGATAGTGGAGGCCAAGTGCTACGGCGCGGCTGTGGACAGGGCTTGGCAACATTGTGCCTAGAATCGCGGCATCTGTTTCCAGGCAGCGGCAGGTGCAGACTGGCGCTGCTCATGGAGGAGCGGCAGCGGCTCGAGCTGTGGTACAATGTGGGCAAAGTACCGTACTGTTATATCCACTGTTTATGCTGCCGTGCCGGTTCTTCAGAAAGGGGGCGAGTTCATTGCCTTTGTTTGGGTTTCCAGAGCCTTTGTAAGTATACCCGGCATGTTGTTATGGAGGCAGGTGTCCTTATTCAGTAACAGTCAAACTGATGAACTAAACTGGGAAAGAAAAGGGGTGCCCTTAAATGGCACCAGCATCCCCACAGCCATCACGGATAGACAGTGATGGGAATGCTGTGTAACACATGCTAACTAAAAACCAACTTCATATATATTGTTACCCCTTCCCACTAAGGTTAATCCATACTTCGTAATATGGATTTCAAACGGTAGCAGACCATCTTCCTTCAGATTACCTTCATAATAAACATGGCCGTACATATCCAGGACATGTGAGTTGTATGGCACCGTATCACAGGCCAGTGAAGATCCGATGCACAAACCAGCGGCATTAGTTACACCAGTAAGATCTATAGTTACACCTGGGAATCTCATCCGAATATCGGCAACCATGTGCCCTATAATTTCGACGCTGTACTTCTCCATGTAGTTCTTGTCCTCTTCGAGAGTCGTAACACCCTCCTTCCAATCTTCGTCTGCCATGTTGATGGGAATGCGAACGCTTTGCGCCGAGTGCTGGATATGTCGTGTGGATGGAGAACGGTGGATGCTGGGTGGTGGAGAGGAGGGAAGATGGAGGGCGCGCGGTGGACGGCTTTTTAAAGCGGCGGTCGGAGTGGTGGTGTATTCCTAGTAAGCAGGGAGCGCGGACAAGCGGAGGAGGTTTGCCTGACTGGTGCGCCTTTGCCCGCTTTGTTTCTTGGCCGCAGCGCTACTCTGCACCGCGCAGGTTGGGGATTGTTGGTTGACACTGGCAGCGGTGTCGACGCAGCAGGCTGGTTGTCGCGGCAGACGTGACTTGCCGCGGCAGGCGCCCATCTACTACAGCGCCGATGATGGAGCTGACAGGTTAAACCAGCCGTGCCCGTCCATTGTAGCGACGGCGCTCCCTCGATTTCCCTTGACCAGTGGTTGGGGGCGCGCCGATTGGGAGCCGCATGATGCACTCCCCGTTGGCCGCTGTGCACGACGGAAGCAGCGACACGCAAAGGCACATTATCCCTTTGTGCGCTCCGGCGCGGGGACGGTGACTTGCCCGGATGCCGGGCAGCGGGCGCTGTCGGGGGTGGGGCCTCTCTGAGGGCGGCCAGGTGGGGCCGTTGCCGCTAACCCCGGGACGTGTAGCGCTGCCCTCTCAGCTAGAGCGACTGACAGCTTCTCTACACTTGCAAACACGCCTATTGGCACTTCCTCCAGCGCCAGGCTGGGCCGCCGACAAAAAGCAAAGTCCCCAAAATCACGGTGTGATGGGGTGCGCCGGGGAGCCGCTGCACACGTCCCGGGCCTTGCGGCCTCGACAGGGGGAGAGGGTGGGAGTGGGAGAGGAAGGCAGCTTGGGTTGTCGAGCGGTTGGCAAGGCAGCGGGCGACAGGCAGCTTACGCTAGTGACGGCCTGACGTGTGTCTTACTCGTCGGCCACAGACAGCTTGCTGTAGTAGGCTTGTTTGAATAGTGTGCCTACAACTGCGCTTTGCCTGCCCATCTCCCTCCCGCAAACGGATGTGTTGGTTGCCGCCGACCGAGGCATCATAGGTGTGGGCGCGTAGGTGTCATCTAGCCGTGCCGGCTGGATGCTGGCTACGATGGTCCCAATTACCTTTTTGGCATACCTCCGACCGCCAGAGGAGGTGTGCGCTGACTGGGTGTCATGCGGGGCACGCCTAGGCAGCCGTTGTCCATGGCGGAAGCAGCCAACTGCAATCAGCCGTGCTTCTCGCGCACTTCCAGTTGCCCCGTCGACGTACAAAAGTCACACACCAAAAAGGTCCACGCGTTCGCCAGCCCCCACGCGGTGGTTGGGCTAATCTGCGACCAGTAACGCACCATGCAGGCACGCCTACCAAAGCCCCCTTTGCTAGAGAGCCGCTGCAGCACCGCCACATCGAGCGACGCAGTGTGTGGACACAACGAGCGGCAGGATATGACAAGGCCCAACCAACAGCCATATGGCCATGACGGGCGAGCAGGTGCACAGGGATGCCCGGATTTTGGCCAAGGCTGGCCCGGTTGGTGTCGCCGCAGCATGATAAGCGGATGTGCGATGCCTGACCGCCGGGTGATTGAGTGGACATTGATTGAGGAGAGAGGCTGCCAGGAAAGGGCCACAGTGGTCGATGCATTGCCTTGGCTGCGTGGTCTACCACTCCTGACCCTGAACGAGGCAGCACATAGACTGGAAAAGGCATTGTCACCATGGCGCTTCACTACACTGTCGAATGT
>JANBOI010000216.1:0-13262 GCA_027595825.1 Coemansia biformis
GCCACCGGCCGGCGGCGGGACCACCGTCCGTCCGTCGGCCCAGGCAGCCGAGCGGGGTGGGTCGGCGCGACGGACGTGCCTGCGTCACCGGCCGTGCTCCTGCACCAGCCGCCGCCCCACCTTTGTGCTTTGGCACCCCTCCGCCGTCTTTCGCTCAACCGGCCACGCCCTTCTTCTCCCGCCCTTTTCTCCCTCTTCTGCGTCCCCCACTTGTCTTTCACCCACTTCTCTGGCCAGGCCTTATCGCCTAGCTCTACCGGCCGCCATCACTGCCACTCTCCGCCCGCCCTCCGCACCGCCGCCGGCGCGCCCAGAGAGGGAAGGCCCGGTCCCTACCTTTCCTGGTCCCGCTCCCACACCCGGATACGGTCACGCGCTTGACTCGCCGCGGTTAAATTCGGCCTGGCCGCCGGGCAGAAGGAAAGACCGGCGCCGCCCCGGCCTGAGCGAGCGACAATGAGCGCGGAACCGCAGGTGTTTGCGTGCGCCTGCCTCAACGTGCGCGTCTGCGCCGAGGACGTTGCGGAACAGCGGACGTCGCTGGAGGACAATGCGGACGTCCTCGAATGCACGCTCGACTCGTCGGCAATCCAGGTGGTAAGTTGGACGCCCAGCCAGCCAGACAATGCCCCCCTTATTGTGCTCCCCCCTTCTCCCATGCCAGCTGGCTCTCGCGCCGACCCCAGCCGGCCCTTGTGCCGGCCTCAGCTGGCTCTTGTGCTGCCGTCATCGGTGGAGGAGGGATCTGGGCAGTGGGGGCCCGGGCGCAGCGGCCGGGCGCAGCGGAAGCATATTAATGCACGGTGATGCCACCCATCGTCGTCGGCCATCTGCTGACAGCAATTGTAGGCACTTAATGCGCTGGTGGAAGTCAAGCCGGGATCGTCGATTGATCCAAACATCAGCGTGGTGCGGTGCCTGCTGTGCATGTCCGCCGTTGGGTACTTTCGAGGCCCTGGTGCCGTGGCCATGCCGCCGCCGCTGATGTCAAGCAAGGAGCCCCAGCAGCAGCAGCAGCAGCCCCGACATCACCAACAGCACCAACAGGCCATGCCTGCGCCGCACACCACCGTCTACCTGGCCAAAGGCACCAAGGACGCAAAAGCCATCGAGGCGAGCGAAAAGACCGCTGCATACTCAGAGCCGTTCGGGATTGTGTTGGATCCAAAGCTGGCCGACAAGCCATGGGGTCAGGCGCATATCCCGCGCGAGCTGCAGCAGCGGGCGTCCGAGTATATGCGCCTCAAGGAAACCGAAAAGAGCGACCGGGTCCGCGCATTCATCCGCGAGCAGGACGACGAGCTCGAGCGGCTGCGCATGCGGACCGACGAGCAGTGCGGCATTGTCGCGCGCCTCATTGGCCAGACGCACAAGGAGCCGGCGCCCGCCGCCAGGAACGCCAGCGAGGCCACGTCGGGGCTGGCTGTGATGCTCAGGAGAGTCGGCCCTGGCGGATCGGCCAGCGGGGCCGGCTCGGTTCCAAACCCGTTTGCGCGTGGCAGCCCGCCATCGAACAGGCATAGCGACGACAATGGCGGCGGCGGCCTCGGCAGTGACGATGGCTCCGGAAGCAATGACGACGACGACGACGTGGTCGATGCGTTCTTGGAGAACGGCGGCGGGTTTGCGCCGGGAATCGGGCTGGCAAGGAACAAGCCGCTCGCTGGTCGCTGGGAGCCCAGCCAGTCAGGCGACGAGTCCGATCTGGATGCCGCCGACGAGAACCGGTTTGGTCGGCCGGCCCAGACGGGTCCACCGGGCGGCAACCTGAGCCAGATGCTGATGGCGGCGGGGTCGATGCCGATCCAGATCCCGGCATACGGGTCCAGCAGCCTGACGAGCGATCCATTCATGAGCCGACGCGAGTACCACCAGCGCGCCGACGAGATCCAAAAGAATCGTAGGCGGGAGCAGATTATGCGCGGGATGCCCAACACGTTTGTCCCCCCGCACAAGCTCATGGACAGCATCCACGAGACCGACGGCGACATGCTCATCGGCAGCAAGCCCAGGGACGCGTACCCCATGTCGCGCCACCACGCCCCGGGCTAGGCCCCCCGCCGCCGCTTCTCGATTGAACGCATATAGATCCATAGCCTCTCCTTCGACAAGTACGCTCAATCAACAGTGCTCTGCGCGGATCTGGTCCGCCGCTGGGACGCCTCCAGGGGGGAGACGGCCAGCGCCGCTCGAGGCCATCCCCCCCGCCCTCGCTGCTTGGGCTGCCGGGACCGCCTTCTTGCAGTAGGCGCCCTCCATCCTTCACTTCCGCCGAAATCGCCAAGCCCCGCTTGCCAATCCCACCTTCCCCTCCGATTCGCTCCCTTTCTCCCTTTGGAGTACGTCGAGTCGAACGCGCATTTAGTCTGCTTGCCTCTCCCACCCCCCTCAGCGTCCGCCGGAGAGCAGCAGGTCATCAGCATGGCAGATGACACACGCGCTGCGACCCGAAGCACATCTGCAGACGATTTGCCACGGTCAACACCGCGCAGCACGGCTGGCTGGCACCCGCCGCTGCTGGTGGACCCCCAGCGCATAGTCAGCGCCGCATTGCACGCAGCGCCAGCACAGCCGAATGGGGGCCGCCTGGCGCCCGAACAGGCCTCAGCCCGCCCGGATTCAGCGAATGCCCCGGCACAGCCCGCGCTGCCCGCCCCGCCAGGCGGACAACAGGCGTCGGCGGGGGAGGCGGCCGGGACGCCGCTGCCGGGGCTGGTGTTTATCATCGGCGCAGTGGAGAAGCTGCAGGCATCGCGGGAGGGCCGGGCCGCGGAGCTGCGCGCGGCATTGGACGCGGTGATGCTGGTGCTTCGGCCGCGGATGCAGTACCCGCAGGCAAACATGGGCTTGGGCCGGCAGGACGCCGAGGCCGTGATCAGGGCGCTGGCGCTGGCGTGCGGCCCGCAGAGCTCGGCGCCCACCGTGGTGATTGCCCTGGACTGCATCGAGAAGCTGGTATCGTTCCGGTACTTTGACGCGGCGGCAAACGAGGCCGATGCCGAGGGCCGGCGAGCGCTCGGCCAGCGGCTGGTGGCCATCGTGGCGCGCTGCTTCCGAGGCGACAACAACACGGCCGATGGCGTGCAGCTGCAGATAGTCAAGGCGCTGTTTGCGCTGCTGTCGTCCGACCACATTCCGGTGCGCCAGGCGGCCATGCTCGACACCATCCGCACGACATACAACGTGTTTGTCACCGCCCGCAGCCTCAGCACCCAGACCATTGCCCAGGGAACCTTGGCGCAGATGGTGCACCAGGTTCTGGAGCGCGTGCCCGTCGACCTCGGATACGACTTTGAGGCCGCTGGATCGCGTGCCGGGAGCCCCACCACGGCCCAGGAGCGCCCGCACCAGACCGACGACGGGGCTGCGCGCGACGCCTTTCTCCTTATCCGGTCCCTGTGCCGCTTGGCGATGCGCCCGGTGACTGAGCCGGCCTCGGATCCCAAGTCGCCGGCGCTCCGTGCGCGCTGCCTGGCCCTGAGTCTGCTCCGCGTGGCGCTGTCCGAGCACACCCAGGTGTTTTCGTCTGCGTACGTGCACCTGCAGCCGGCGGCCGCAGAGCGCCAGGCGCCGCCCGCCCCGTCCGCCGACGACGAGTTTGGCGATGCCGAGGGCCCCGACCGGGCGATCGCGGAGCAGATTGCCGACGCCGAGCAGGGCCAGCGACGCGCGGGCGACAGCAGCCCGGCTGTTCCGTCGGCGGTGCCGCTGGCTGCGGTTGTTCGGCAGTACCTGTCGCTGGCACTGAGCCGCAACCTGGTGTCGACCAACGCAACGGTGCTGGAGCTGAGCCTGGCTGTGTTTGAGCTGGCGATGAGGCACGTGCGCATGTACCTGCGCCGCGAGGCCGAGGTGCTATTTGGCGAGATCGTGCTGCCGCTGCTGGAGAACAAGAGCTCCGGATCGCTTTACCAGCGCGGGCGCATGCTGCAGACTCTGACGCGCATGCTGACCCAGCCGTCGCTGGTCGTGGAGCTGTACCTGAACTATGACTGCTCGGAGGATGCCCGCACCAGCGTTTTCCAGCGCCTCGCAGACGTCTTTTGCCGACTCGGCGGCGCCCACACGGCTGCGCCGCACAAGAACAGCCCCCACTACGCGCTGGCCACGGCCGCCGATCCGTCCGTGGTAGCCGCCGCATGGCGCGCCGTGCAGCAGCGCCAGACCGTCTTCAATGTGCCCAACCGTCAGGTCAGCCACCAGCGACTGGATTCGCCGCCGAGAGACGATGCCAGGCGCGCGTCGCGCACGCAGTCGATGAGCAGCCTGGTCAGCAACGGCGGCGGCGGCGGCGGCGGCGGCAGCAGCACCGGCGCCGCGCGTGCGTCCGCCGTGATGATACATGGCGCGTTTTCACAGAGTACCGGTGATGGCGCGGGGACAATGGATGAGTATGCGATCCGGCAGCAGGCACTCGACGCGCTGTCGGCGATGCTGCAGAGCATGGTGTCGTGGAGCGACCGGCTGGCCGACCCGCAGGCACTGGGCGAGGCCACTGCCGCCCGCCGCAGCGGCGACGATGACGGCAGCGACGGCGCTGGCGCGATGGCTAGCAGCGAGGGCAACGCCGGCGGGGATGGCAGCGGCAGCGACGTGCTGGGACCTGCGGACAGCGACGACCCGCAAGAGCTGTTTTCAATCAAGCACCGCAAGTCGCTGCTCGAAGCCGGATCCCGGCAGTTCGCGTGGAAGGCGCAAAAGGGCATCGACGCGTGGCGCGCGAGCGGGGCTCTGACGAGCAACGACCCGTGCGACCTGGCGCGGCTCTTGCACGCACAGCATGGCCTCGACAAGGTGCAGCTGGGCGAGTACCTTGGCGAGGGCGATGCGTACAACATTGCGGTGATGCACGCGTTTGTGGACCGCATGGACTTTGGCGGGCTGAGCTTTGTTGCGGCATTGCGGCGGCTGCTGCAGGCGTTCCGGCTCCCTGGCGAAGCGCAAAAGATTGACCGCTTCATGCTAAAGTTTGCCGAGCGCTATATGATCGGCAACCCGGACGCTGGGTTTGCCAACGCCGACGCGGCCTACGTGCTCGCCTACTCTGTCATCTTGCTCAATACGGACCAGCATTCGCCGCAGGTGAAGCACCGCATGACCAAGCAGGAATTTATTTCAAACAACCGCGGTATCAACGACGGCCGCGACTTGGCCCTCCAGCTGCTCTCGGATGTATTTGACCAGGTTGCCAGCGACGAGATCAAGCTCCAGGACGATCCGCTTGCCAACCGCGTGCAGAGCAGCCCTGGCCCGGCCATGTTCTCGCTGTGGGGCAACAGCACTGCAAACAAGATCCGCGAGCAGCATGCGCATGCGTCGGCATCAATGGCTGCCAAAAGTGAGCAGTCCATCCGCAGCATGGCGCGCGCGCGTCGGCGGCAGTGGGCTCGCCAGCACGGTGAGACGGGCGGCGGCGGCGACGGTGCGCTAGGCGCAGACGACGAAGACGGGATCGATGGGTGGGGCTCGATCCAGCTTGGCGCAGCAGATTATCTGCACGCAACCCGCGCCGACCACATTGCGCCCATGTTTGGGGCGATCTGGACTGGCGTGCTGGCGGCGCTGTCTTCGCCCATGCAGACGTCGGGCGACCCGTACGTTGTGGCGGTGTGTCTGGCGGGGCTCCAGTGTGGAATTGCGCTTGCCTGCCGGTTCCGCATGTCGTTGGAGCGCACGACGTTTGTGACGACGCTGCGCAACTTTACGCAGCTGCAGAACCTGGCCGAGATGCGTCGCAAGCATGTCGAGGCCATCCGCGCCCTGGTGGAGGTTGCGGCCAGCCGGCCCGATATTGGCGATGGGCTGGCCGACAGCTGGATGGACGTTCTGCAGTGCGTGTCGCAGCTCGAGCGGCTGCAGCTGCTGACGCAGGGCTCCGAGTCGGCGGCCGCACGCTCCAGGGCCTCGCGCCCGTCCACTGATGGCGCGTCTGTCTTTGCCAGCGTCCTGTCTGTCAGCGGGCCCTCGTCGTCCGAGCAGAGCATTCCTGCGCGCACCTTTTTTGGCCCCGCCACCGCGCCCGCTGCCTCAGGTGCGTCGCCAACCTCGCCGTCCTTTGCCAGCGCCGCTTCCATGCCGGCAGCGGGGGTGGCTGTGCAGGGCCCGTCGGTGTCTGTGGCCGAGCTGGCCAAACTAGAGACAAACTCGCAGGTACTGGTGGTGATGGTTGATCGCCTGTTCACGTCCTCTGTGCACCTGTCGGGCTCGGGCATCGTCGAGTTTGTGCGTGCGCTGTCGCAGGTGGCGTGGGGCGAGATCACGGCTTCATTCCACGCCATCGGCGGGAGCAGCGCCAACGGAGCAACTGCAAAGCAACACCGGCAGCAGCAGCAGCAACAACAGCGCCGGCACGGACGGAGGGCCTCGACGTCGTCGCATGGCGCGCCATCGCGGCTCTTCTCGATGACAAAGATTGTCGAAATCGCCTACTACAACATGGGTCGAATCCGCGTGGAGTGGTCGCAGATCTGGGCGATTCTTGGCCCGCTATTCGATCGGGTCGGCGCACACTCGGACACACGTGCGGCGCTATTTGCATTGGACTCGCTGCGGCAGCTGAGCATGAAGTTCCTAGAGAAGGAGGAGCTGCCGCACTTTGCGTTCCAGAAGGAGTTCCTGCGGCCGTTTGCAGACATCCTCGAGGGCTACATCCCCGACGGCGGACCGAGCGACCGCGGCAGCGCCAGCCGCCAGAATGTGGATGTGGACGTGCTGGTCAAGGACATGGTCCTGCGATGTGTGCACCAGTTGGTGCAGGCGGCGGCAGCGCACATCCGCAGTGGGTGGAAGGCTATCCTGAACGTTGCCCAGATTGCTGCGCGCGATGGCCACGACCCGATCGCCGAGATGGGCTTCCACCTAGTGCGCGAGTGCGCCCAACGCCATGGCCGCCATATGTGGATGCTAGCCGCCGCTGCACCCACGCGTGCTGGCCAGGAACACAGCGATAACGCGGCGGCTGCGGTCTCCGTGGTGGGGCTTGAATACTTTCACGAGCTCATTGCTTGCCTGAGCGAATACGCGGTAGGCGCAGCCGTGCACCGGCCACGCCTAGCTCTGGGCGCAATCGACACCCTGTGCCATGCCGCCGACGCACTTGGGAAGCAGGTTGTCGAGCACCCGGCGTTTGCCGCCAGCAGCAGCGACGCGACCGCGCTGGACGAGCAGCCACTCTATCGCGTATGGATGCCGGTCCTCAGGGCGCTGTACGAAGTGGTAATGCACACCGAGGATCTGGAGGTGCGCACGCGCGCGCTGGACTCGTTCTTCCGACTGGCGATGACGCAGGGCCGACGGTTCTCGAGCGCGCTGTGGACGACGATGCTGCGTTCGCTGGTGTTTGCCATGTTTGCCGATCTACGCGACCCGTCGGCGTCGCGGCGCTTTACGACAGTGGACGATCTGGAGCTGTGGTTCTCGACGACGCTGATCAAGGCGCTGCGCCACCTGATTGCGCTCTTCTCGGAGTACTACCCGACGCACCTGTCGAACGAGATGATGCGCGAGGTGCTTGAGCTGCTGGTGCTCTGCATTGCGCAGCCGTCCGAGGTTTTGGGCAAGGTTGGTGCGTCGTGTCTACATGATATGGTCCGCGCCAACTATGCAAAGTGCGATACCGAGGCGTGGGGCCTGCTATGCGGCACGTTTGCTCGCCTATTCAGCTGGTCCCAGCCGCGCGAGCTTTTCTCCATTGCCGGCATTGAGCCCGAGTCGCCAGCGGAGACCAAGTCGCCGCAGACGCCTGTTGCTTCGGATGCAGCAGCTGGCCACCGGCGTCCGGCCAACCCACATGCCGTGAGCCGCCCCAGCCCGCTGCGCGCCGGAGGCAGCGCCGAGTCACTGCTTTCGTCGACCGACGGCAGCGGGGCGTCGACTGTGCCGCATGAGGCAACCCCCGGCTCCTCCGCTGACGACAGCGCCGGAGACGTGATCGCAAACGGGCTGCCGGGCGTGCTTCTCCCGCGTGCCAAGTCGAGTGGTGCAGCAGAGAAGCCAGACTACCTGCACACTACGCTAAAGTGCATCCTGCAGCTGCTTCTGATCCAGACGGTTGGCGAGCTGTTTGGGGTGAACGTGGAAACGGGGTCGATTGGCTCGGTAAGCAAGGCGGACGACCTGTACGACCACATGTCGGCGCACCACCTGTTTATCCTGCTCGACTGCCTGGACCAGTCGCGGGCATTTGCGCGCAGATTCAATGGGAACCGCCGGGTGCGCCGGCGGCTGGTGGAGATGGGCGTAATGCCCACGATGCCGAGTCTGCTGAACCAGGAGACGGGCAGCATGCTCATGGAGCTCCACATCCTGCAGCGCATGCACCTGGATGCAGTTGGGGTCGGCAGTGTGGGCGCCAGCAACAGCGAGGCGGCGGCTAAGCGGAGGAGCGAGCGGGAGGCGGTTCGGGATGAGGTCGAGGACAGGCTCTCGGGGCTTGTGCGCCTGGCGTTTGCGCACTATTGCAGTAGCGATGAGCGGGGATCTAGTAACGGAAAACGGCGTGTGGCGTTGGTGTCTACATCTAATGCGTTACACCCAGAGTCGCCCGAGGCGCGGAAGCAGGAGGCGACTGCGTATGCCTGGCATCCATCCGTGCTTTGTGTGTTGGACTATGTGCCGCTGCTCGCAGATGCGGCGGGCGAGTCGTTTGCGGCCACCGTCGCTCGCCTGTGGCCCGATTTGGTTGCTGCGCTGGGTGTGGCAGTGGATGTCGGTGATCGTGATGTTGTTGGCGCCATACAAAAGACACTTGCGGTTGCGGGAACCAAGCTCCAGATCACGTCTACTCCCTATACTATTTGAGTTGACCAGTTGGTTTTCATTACTTACAGGTAGGGCAGGCACCTTAGCGACTGCGTCCCTTTGCCGTGGCTTCCATTCGTCTCTGTAAGCAAAGTGGGCTGTATCTGGATGGCTTTGCCAGCGGCGAAGTTGGTCTTTATAGCTTGCCAAACCTATTGAAATCAAATGGCCGATACTGTCTTTACAAAAGGATTGGCGCCGTGGTTGAAGCAAGGGTCGCGTCTGTGTGTGGCGGCGTTTGCGCGGGCAGGTGGCAGAGTTGGCAGTGGATTAGTGGCAGATAGGTGCCTGTCGGGATGCGTCGTTTGTGGTGGCGGGAGGCAGAACAGAATGGCAGAATAGACAAGTTCATATCAGTGGTTTGTAATACACACATATCACACATGGCACAGTCGGCAGCATGCCTGCCTGGTACTTACCCGAAGTAGCTTGACGCCTTGCCATCCGCCCCCAGAATGTGGACAAAACTACAGCGTACCGTTTTCAGGATGACGTTAAACCATCCCGGCCGTTTGTGGTTGTTGTGTGTGTTGTGTGCAGCGACGCTTCTTGGCGTTTCAGTGTGCCTTGTCCTGGTTGAGGGGGGTAGATGGTACAGTCCATTCCTGGCAGCGCAGATGTCTTTACAAGTGTGCTATAACCGCCTTGTGTGAACGTGGTTGCAGTGTGCAGGCATTCTGTTGTAGCATACCATTGCGAGGGGGAACAGCTTGTGGAAAGCACCAGTAGCACTAAAGAGTCGTGTACCAAACCAGCAATCGAATCTGCCTCCTGACTGATGCAAAATCACCACCACCAACAGACACATCCTGGCTGGCTCAAAGGTGGCGTCCCTACCCTACGCAAAAGCCAGCTAGTCTGGTTGTCAGTGCACGAGTCGGGCGGCGTGCTGAGCTGACTGCACAGGGCCTGGACATCAGTCATGCCTGTCCTTGGCGATTCGAGGAGGAGTCTATGCAGTAGACCATCCAACTTCAGTTCCGTGCTTGAACAGCTCCTCTGACCTCAACTTGTTTTGTGCCATCACCCTGACACCTGTGTCACTTATAAAGGCCACTACTGTCGTCATAGGCCGTTTCGTCTCATAAGGTGTACCCATGAATATGTTGTCCACCGTATACATGCGCCAGGGGCCTGAAATCCCCCCTGGACATTCATTTAAACAGGAAGCGCACAGTCCAAAAATGATAGCGTAGTCGATTATGTCCTCGGAGCGTGTGAAACGCTTATTCTTGAGGTTGTCGTTCACCATTTGGTCGAACAAACCTGGGTATGCTTGGTGGAATTTCTCACCGGCAAATGGTGCGGTCATCTCTGGCGTGTGGAGGTGCTGTCGGATGTGCCAGCCGGCTACTAGAGTAGAATGAAAGGGGGGTGTAATCCGTGTGCGGGGATGGCTTAGAATGGTGGGATGGTGGTGGTGGCAAAGGCAGGGAAGCCGTGGCCGCTGCCTTTTTATGTCCAGCATCGGTGGAGACAGCTGGTGTGCGATCGCTGGGCGGGGTGGCCGCTAGGCTTGGCCGGCGGGCAGAGCAACGCGACTTGCCCAAATGAAAGAGTACGCTGCCGCATCCCGCCGCTGCCTTGCCGCTGCCACAGCAGACATTCAGCCAAAGGAATTGGCACACAGCTGCTCCAGTCTCGGGCCCCCAAGCTTTGCAGGCGGCCACGAGAGAACACCAGCGACATTAGTGTGAACATTGCCCACTCGCCTCGATAAAAGTAGCACACACTGCAAGCGCACCACAAAAAGGGTCGCCTGCCCTGCAAAGACGTTCTCGTGACACCCCCCCAAACAGGGAATCGGTGCGAACAGCGGCAGGGAGTGCGCTGTGCGGCCATCCCGGTGACAGGCAAGCGGAATTCCTCCTGCTGCGCGGTGCGCCGTGACCGCTGACTGGCAATGCTGACAGGATGTCAGACATGCTGGCGTGTAAGCGAGCTCACATGATGGGGAGGAAGACGGCCGAATCTGCAAGCTAATGACGCCTGGTTGCCTCTTTGCGGCTGCTCGACACACACACCAGCAGGAAGGTCGGCTGGCCGCGCCCCGCCATGAATCCGACGCCTTGTACGTTTACCCTTGGCCGGCAATAGCTCGGCAGGCGAGTCGGTTCGATGGAGATCTGCATAGTAGTTTCGTGAGCAGGGTACAGCCCACACAGGTGCAAGTACTATTTCTCAGGCTGGCGGTGGGTCCAATAGCTTACCACCACAAGCACGCTAGGCTCGAGCGTGGAACGGTTAGGAGCAAACAAGAGAACCGATACACACACTGCCAGCTTGCAGCAGCGCGAGCGCAGGCACGCACTCTGTTTTTCATTGTGCTGACAGCGTGGAGCCTATTGCCCCCCACGCTCCAAGGTCTCGATTCTCGAACGTGCCCCCATCAACTGAGCAAATCGCCGGCGCCGCATGGGTGACCGTATTGGCATCATCACAAGCCAGGCGCAAGTAGGCGTTGTCAATCAGTCCAATGCACATGGCTACTGTGCGCTCAGACGGCAGTCATTTGCAACCTTGTCGCCTGATTCACATCGTACTGCCGACTAGTACTCGCCCATACCATCTGCACGTGCGAAGGGGTACCGAAGCAGATTCAATGCCGCGGAGCATATGCGCGTGCGACTACAACTCTCCTGCCTTCTTCTGGCACTGCTCTTGTCACATACTGGCCACTGTCGGCGAGGCGCCACAACAGCCCCCATGGCCGCACCCGACGCTGCCGAGCGGGTATGGATAAACGATGTCATCTTTGCCCGATTGATACACTTTCTCTCTCCCGCCAGTCTGTGTGCGGTCAGCCGCACCAGCCGCCGCGGGTGGACGTATGCGATTCCGCGGCTATGGCTCGACTTGAGGCCGCAGCACATCAGATCGTTTCGGTTGCTCGCAAACACAGCAGGAAGCCGGCCACTGTTTCCCCTCGGGGGTCATCGCTGCTATGGAAGCCTGGTCCGGGTACTCGACACGGGCATGGTCAGCGGTAGATGGGACACGGTTGACTACGCGCACATGTCCAAGGTCCTTGGGAGTTGCAGCAACTTGAAGGTCTTGGATATGAGCCTGTGCCTGGCGCTGCAGTCGTCTGAATTTGAGAATATGATGACCAGCAGCCAGGGGATGCAGCAGTCACTTACACACTTGGACATCAGCGAGACGTCGTTTTCGGTGCCATCCATGCAGCACGCCTTCGAGCAAATGCCAAACCTCCGATTCTTGAATCTTTCGTCAACGCAGGCCAGCGACGAGGTGCTACAGACCATCAGCGAACGGAACACAGCCCTTGTCAACTTGAACTTTACTAATTGCGTTGACGTTACCGATGACGGAGTTCGGCTGGTGGTGGCCGCGTGTCGCTCGCTCTCCGAACTCATTTATTATTGATTGCCCGTATGTGGAGGACTATGAGTACCTCAGCAGGGCCAACATCAGCTACCAGTGGGAGGAGTTGATTGACACGGCTAATGCTACACGTGCCGACCATTTGCACACGGGCGAAGACTCTTCCGCGGACGACGATAGCGCCGGCAACACCGATTGGACAGACACTAGTGAAAGCAGCGGCGAGGAATGGGATACGACTGATGGGAGTGACAATGAGTAGAGCGCGCCCGTACTCGCCCTCCACCCGACGTCTTGCATACACATGGATGCCAATACACATTCCACACATTGCATTTGGCCGCAGGATCCTTGCCTCGTGTACCGGAGTTTACAGCGATAGCAACATTGGAAGGCACAATACTTTGTGGAGTGGCAGCAGGGCGCTGGGCCGACTTGTTAGTTGCCAACACATAATACAGCTAGTAGCGCTCAAATGGGCAATAGTTTTTTTTCAGAGGCGACATGTGTATTGAGTCAGAAACGATAAATGCAAAGGGGGTATCGGGGCCCATGAGAGAGGACGGGGAAATAATAGCGGCGCCCGTCGCAACGACAGTAGGCCACCCACAGAGGGTGACTATTAGCGGAGAGGACGGGGAAATAATCGCGGCGCTCGTCGCAACGACAGTAGGCTACCCACAGAGGGTGACTATCAGCGGAGAGCTACTCATCGGAAATCGAATGGTGGCTCGAAAGGCCATGTTCAAACCACAAGGGGGTCTAGCTCAAATGGGAGAGCGCTCGCTTAGCATGCGAGAGGCACTGGGATCGATACCCAGGTCCTCCACACCTTTTTTGCCGCGGCAGCGCTCCGGTTGGCTGTGAAATGGCGCTATCTACCACTTTTGGCCGCCACTCTGAAGCGGCTGTGTCACAGCGGTACCTGCTGTGCGTGGGAGCGATCGACGGCTGTATGTGGGCCACACGCGTGCTGGCCGCTTCTAGCTTGGCAGCGGGTGTGAGGAAGGAGGAGAGCGGACAGTGCAGTTGCTATTTACAAGAGCTGTGCAAGTGGGCTAGTCAGAGAGTGAGAGAGGGGGGAGAGTATACGACTTAGCGGGCCTTCTTGATTGACA
>JANBOI010000217.1:0-13254 GCA_027595825.1 Coemansia biformis
GCCAGTGCCGCAGATAGCGGTAGCGACGCGGCCTCGCGGGCGGGCGAGACGACAGTAGCGCGGTCAGCTAGCAGGGGCGCCGAGTCGGATGTTTCGCTGGATGGCTCCTTTGAGGTCACAATCTTCCAGGACCCGGACCGCAGCAGGTCCGGCGCTCGCGCACCGCCCGAGGCGAGCGAGCAGCTGGACGACCAGGCCGGCGAGACACCCGATGGCTACGAGTCGAGTGGTGAAGCGTCGTCAATCGATCCGTCGTTCTTGGAAGAGCGACGAATCGCCGTTGTCTTGCGAGATGCGCTGGACGATGTACATCTGGAGACGCTGATCGAAAACATTGATGCGGAACACATCGACATTGGGGCGCAGCGGACGCCGCAGGCCCGCACGCCGCGGCGGATGCACATCAGGCGGGAACCCGCCGATGACTTCCGCCTGCAGTTTGACGACGCCGCATCGGATGTCGAACCAGAGGATGGCGGCGGCGGCGGAGTGCCAGAGAGGGCCCCAATAAAGCGCCGTCGTGTTCGCTACGGGCAGCAGCAGCAGCCGATCCATCGGGGGCGTGGCAACGAGCTCGGTGGCAACAGCTCGGAGGACGACTTCAGGCCGATGCCCTCGGGCGCCGCGTCCGACGCAGAGTCGGGTGGCGGTAGGGAAGGCGCCAGCGAAATGATACGGGTGCTCTTGGAGCCAAAAGTGCCAGACGACCGCCGTCTCGCCCACTACGAGCAGCAGCAGCAACAGCCGGTTGACTGGGAGCGCGGCGGCAAGTTTCGGGGCCGACGCGGGATCCGCGCCGAGGACCCGTCGCTCCTACGCGGCGCAGACAACAGCAGACCAGTCGAGTTTACACCATCGCCGCGCGGATCGCCGGGGCCCGGGCAGCCAGAGCCGGAGGACGCGGGCCAGGAGGGGACGGCGCACGCAATGCTGGGGCAGTACGCGCCTCGCCCAACCGACCGCGATCCGACGTCCAGCCCCGCGCAGCCGCAGCCGCAGCGGGGGAGCAGCAGTCCCCCGTCCGGCGCCAGGAGGCCCCGGCGGAACCAGCGGTGGACCGACGACGAGGAGGAGTGTTTCATTCGCGCGGTGTTCAAACACGGCCCGCAATGGGCGCGCATACTGGAGTGCCACGGCCGGGAGGGCTGCGATGACACGGTTCTGCGCAAGCGCACGCGCTACAACCTGAAGGACAAGGCGCGGACGATCAAGCTGCGGCTGCTGCGCGAAGGCAGGCCGCTGGGCCCGTTTGTCAATGCCACCGGGCATCTGTGATCCAGCGCCGCCGGCGATCAGCTCCGGATGCGGCCGCGGGCGATCGCCCGGCGCTCGGCCCTGCCACGGGCGAAAGCCGCTGCATCACGTGCGGCGCCGCTGCTGCCCGCTGCCGCCGCGCGGGCGCTGATTGGCTGCAGCGGCGATCGGCGTGCCTTAGTGAATCACTTCGGCCTTTGTGTGGGCAGGCGGCACGGGTGCGGGCGGCGGCGGCGTGGGCGTGGGGCGCGGCCGGGCGTGCAGGAAAAATTTTTTGGGTGGCTGGGCCGGCTGCCCATTTATACAGCCGCCCCCCCGGCGCAGGTGAGTCAGGACTGGAACCCGCGCCTTTCTCCTCTGCTTGCCCCTGGCATCGCTCCTCCAGACGCTTTTTCGTGCTTTATTCCGATTATCTCTGACGCGTACACGTCGCATCCGCCTATTTTTATTACGCGCCCGGCCTCTAGTTCCGTCGCGCGTCCGCCCTCCGCAGCTCCTGTCTGCCCTCCACCCACCCCCCGTTCAAGAAGACCAGCGAGCAGGACCAGCCATCATGGCTGCTCGTTTCTTCTAAAGCCCAGCGCTACGCTAGGCCATATACACCCCCCTACATCAAGTCGTCTCCGTACAAGAAAATCGCTATCCTGAACTTTGTTCATGATGGCGTTCCTTGTACCCACACCCATGCAATGTCTTCGGACACCAGCCCAGTTTGCCACGGAAGAGTGTAACCCTCTCTACTACTCAAGCAACCAGTGCCATTGAGCCTCCAACCATGAGCCCCCTCACCCCCGCGCGCTCCCCTGCCTCGCCTGCAGCCACCAGAGCACCAGTACACCCAGAGACCACCACCACCACCAAAAAGACCCCAAGAATGGACAAGCTCTTCTCGATCCTCGGCGCGGCCGCCGTGCCGCCGCTGCTGCTCGCCACGCACGACGACGGCAGCGCGTACGCCTTCCCGCCGATTGCCGACGGCTACGAGGCCTGGGCCTACCCCGAGACCCAGCAGGCCGTGTTTGACGACTGGGTCGCCGCCGCCGCGCCGCCGCCGACCGCAGTCATGTCGCCGCTGGCCCTCTCGCCGGCGCTCAGCTCGCCGTCATCGTCGGGCATGTCGACGCACAGCTCGCCCCTCCTCGCCAGCGACCTTGCGCTCAGCCTGGTCAGCAGCCTGCAGCCGCCCGCGCCGCTCTCGGTCGTCGACTACGCGGCGCTGTTCCCGGACCTTGCCGCCAGCCTGACCTCCGCGCTTGCGTCGCCCATCGAGGCATGCCAGCCCTATGCCATGAGCCCCGTCGCGGGCCCCGCGCCGGGCGCCGGTCTGGCAGCTGGCCTGGCTGGCATGCTCGAGCCCATGTCCCCCGCCGCGCTGCTGCCCGATGCCATGGGCACGCAGTCGCCCGCGGCCGAGACCGACGCGGAGGCTGGCGCCGACGAGCAGCGCAAGCGCCGCGACCGCGAGTTTCTTGCGTCGCTGCCGCCCCAGCTTGCGCTCAAGCGGAGGCGCACGTCGAACAACAAGCAAAAGGAGAAGATCCTCGCCGAGCTCCTACAGCCGGCCGAGGCTATCGATCCGGCGCCGGCGGCGGCCGACGCCCAGCGGCCCGCCGCGGCCAAGTGCGCGCCCGATGCCGATGCCGATGCTGCAGCAGCAGACGATTCTGCTTGCGACGGCGACGGCGACGGAGACACGGTGGACGCCGCGGCCCTCAAGCGCAAAAAGAACACCGACGCGGCGCGGCGCTCGCGCATGCGCAAGATCCTGCGCATCGAGACGCTTGAGCACCGCGTGTCCGAGCTAGAGGACGACAACGCGCGCCTGGCTCAGCTCGTGGCCCGGCTCGAGGCAGAGAAGGCGGCAATGACGCGCGCCCTGATCTAGCCCAGGGCTGGCGTAGCCGTTCCCACTCCACTCCTGCTCCCTCACTCTTCCCTGCATTTCCCCCTTAGTTTCCCGCTAATCTGTTCCTGACTGCCGAATAACATGCGCTGTCGCTTCAGATGCGATCCAGAGAGTACGCAGGTAGCGCGGGTCCAGCACCTCCGCCCCCCTGTCTGCGGGCGGCTGGAGCGGAGTGAGGCGTTGGGGCACGCGCAAGCGGGATCTTGGTCTGCCGGACGAGGGCGTGCCTGGCCGGCCGGCCGAGGATAGGCGGCCGGCCCCGCCGAGCGGAGGAGGCGCCAAACGTGCCTGTTGGAGAGCGGTGCCCAGCGGATTTGCGAGTTCCTTGGCGGCCGGCGCGCCTGCTGCTTGGTGCCGCCGGGAATGGCGGCCCGGGGCCGCGGGGCATGGCTGGTTCGCGCGCGGGGAGGGGCCAATGGCGGGCGCCGCGCATGGCCTGGCGGAGCGCATGGCGGAGCGGCCAGTGTGGGGGTGGTGTGTGGCCGGCCAGTGTGTGCTGGGCGGGTGGCGTGCACCGAGTCGCCTTTCGGTGGTGCGCGGGTGCGGTGCGCGTCTCCGCACCCGCCGTCGGTCCGCTCAATAAATAGACGCGGGCGCGCCCGCACCTGCCGCCCTGCGGCGGCCCAGCACCCGCGCCTCCAGCTGCCAGTCCACCCTGCCACACCCCGCCCCGCCCTGCCCCGCCCTGCCCCACCCCGCCGGTGCCAATGAGCCTCCATCGCCGCCCGGGCCCGCCTGTGCTGCGGCCGCTGCGGTCGCTGCTGCGCGACGGGCACCGCCGCCGCCCGTCCGCCGCGCTGCCCACGCCTCCCGACGATGTATTCCCCGACGGCGGGCTGTTCCTGGACCTGCGTCGTGTCGCCGAGATGTCGCGCGCGCCCCGCGAGGACATGGGAGCCGTGTCGCCTTCGGACTCGTACCCGCAGATGACCCTCGCCGAGAAGGTCCGCGAGGTCAATTACGCGCTCGTGCACCACTGGGGCCGGTTCCTGGCCGGCGCCGTCATCAGCGAGCTTGTCGACCACGCCACCGCCCAGGCGCCGCACGCGCCCCGCGCCATCTCGGCCATGGACCTGCCCACAAACTTCTGCATCTCCCCAGCCGACGAGCTGCTGTGCCCCAGCGACGATCCAATGCGGGTCATTGTCGTCGTGTCTGCGGCCGGCCACATTGTCGACACCGGCATCTTTGACCTTGACGGCCCGCTCTTTTATCGGGGCTGCGTCGTCGACAACCACTACATGTCGACGCCATTGCCCCCACAGGCCCTGCCTTCGCCTCCCTGAGGGCCGCGCGGCGCCCGCCACAGCTCCCCCAACAGCCCCGCCGCCAGTGCCACTATGCATACTTCTGCATCGCCCGCCAGAGCGACGCCTCGTGCGCGCAGCCCTGGCACGGACCCGCAATCAGCGTCCGCCCGCAGCCGCACGGCGCCGCCCCCCGCCCCGCGCCGGCTGCCGCCGTCACTGTGCTGCCGCCGTCGCCCACACCAGCCAGCAGCCCCTCCGCCCTCCCCGTCCACACCGTAAGCGTGCCAGCCAGCGGCAGCACCGACAGGCAGTAGAACAGCGCCTCGCTGGTGTTTGCGGCGCTCTTCGTCGGCATCGACATCCGCGCCAGCTCAAACGACGCCCAGCACGCCAGCAGCGCCGCTGGGATCCAGACGATCGCCAGTCGCCCTGCCGTGCCCGCGTCGGCGCCGCCGCCCCGCCTACCGTCCGTGTGGTACAGCGCGAGCGTTGCGCCCAGCAGCACCATGCCGATCGCCACTATCAGCGGCGCCGAGACAAGCCGGTACCCGCATATACGCCGCTCTTCTACCGCGTCGAACGCCAGCGGGAAGCCGACGCAGGTGCATACCACCGCCACCACCGTGTATGCTATCCCCAGGTGTGCCAGGAACACACCGACGATCGCCTGCCGTTCAATCTCTATCCTACAGCTTGCGAAGGCGCGGGCGCAGGCGGGGGCACACGCGCACAAATGTACCACCAAGATCAGGCACATCCACCGCATTAGCAAATACTCTTTGTCCACGTGGCGGACGTCACGTAGCCTCTATCTTTCTGCACGTAGCATATACGTAGGCTTCTAGCACCACAGCCCCGCCGCGCGGCACATCTGCACTGCCCTGCGCCATTTACGCATGCCGGCGCGCCGGGCGTAGGCCCCGATCTCCTGGCTTACCATTTCGCGGCGAATGCCAGCAGCATCCCGACTAGCGTGTGCCCGGCACACAGGTGCAGGACCGTCTGTGTCTCGTACATCCGGAAGGCGTCGCCATCGCCCCGGCCCATGGCTCCACGCAGTACCAGCGCGATGAACAGCAGAATGGGCGCCAGCGCCGCAGCGCATAGCCACGGCGCCCGCGTGGCTCGCGCCGCTGCCAGCACCCGCGCCACCAGCACCGGAAACAGCGCCGCGAACACGAACGGGATCCACCGCACCGGAGCGTACTCTATCATCGGCGGCGGGTACTCGTTGTCCAGCGTGTACCTGTACACGAGCGTGCTGTTTCGGGAGACGGCTTCCATTGCGCATGCGGCGTTTGGCAGTGGGCTGTTTGCGGTCGGGCCGCCAATATAATGGCTGTCAATGTGCAGCCAAGCGATGCGCAGGGAATGGCGGTTGTGTGGGCGCGCGGGCCACACCGGCTGGCCCCAGGCACACTATAAATGCGCCCACGCGTGCCCCGGCGCCTCCCGCAGCGTACGGCGCTCATTTCGCGTATCTAGCCGGGAGGCGAGCGGGGCGCTGCTGCCACTGCTCGCTGCTATCCCGCCTACTACCCAAGGATGTCGGGCGGCCTGGGTGCGTGGGACGTCGGGCGCGAGCCGAGAGGCGGGCGCCGGCCAGCAGCCCTCAGCCCTGCACCGCCGCCGCCCACGCTCCACGCTACTGCCGACATTCAAAATACGCGGGTGCTTTGGCGCAGCTGGGCGACGCATGGAGGCCGCATGCTCGCACGGATGTTTACTGCATTGCTCGCCCGCCTGCCGCCGGCCATGGTGGGGGAGCGGCAGCGGCAGCGGCAGGCGTGTGGCCCCGCACTGAAGGTGCTAGCGTGCATCTCTGGCATGCGAAGATGCGCCACTCCGCAAGCGGATCCAGGGCCTGGGAGCCATGGAGCCAGGGGCGGCGGCTGCGGGGACGCGCTTCTGAGGGCAATCCAGAGCCCTGGTGCTTACGACCTCGAATATGCTGAGTCACAGGTAGTCTGACAAAGTGGCTTTGAAAAGGCGGCCCCACGGAACACCCCATCTGGGCTGACCGGAGCGCCTAAAAACGAGTGTAAACGAAATGGCATCCCGCTACGAGCTCTGCCATGTCCTGTGCTACCGAAACAGGCTCTGGCACTTATGCCGACGCCTTGGCCCCAGGGGCAAACTTCCTGTCCTACAGCAGCCATGGTTCGTGTCAGGAACAGCAGTTGTCATACAGTCATTAGCAGACAGGGCTGCGTGCGTCCGATGGGCGCTGTCCAGCGCGCGTGGCCCATCTTCCAGCATGCCTCCCCAAGGTAACTTACCCCACCAGTGCGCTGCGGGCGCTCGCGGTTGCGGCGGCCCTCGCGGGAGCGCACGCGGACGATCCTGTTGTGAATGGCGCAGCCAACGCAGTACTGCTGCTTGTTGTACGTCTTGGGCGCAACGTACGACTCGTACACAGAGGCCTCGGTCATATCGCGCACTGCCGCCGCCTCAACCATGTTGCGGATGACGAAACGCTTGATGGCCTTGTCCTTGGGGCACACCTGGTAGCAGTTATCGCAGCGGATAAACTTGACATGCCCGCGCCCCTTCTTGCTGCGGCCGTGGTTCCTGCGCTTGACGGTCTACACGGTAGCACGTCGCCAGGCCGTCGAGGCCAAATGCAGACAGACTGCCCAATCGGATGTCCTTAGTACCAGAGCCCTGCAGCGCATACAGCCGCCCCTGCCCAGCAGCCCGCCTCGGGCCAATTGCCGGTGCCAGCCGCCTGATTCCAGGCGCTGGCGACCTGGCGTGGAGCGATTCCGTTTGGGGCCAAAGTCACGCCCGCCCGGAATGCGCAATTCGCCCCCCTCCCGGCACGTCCAGCGGGCCTGCGCGCGCGCACTGCCTGCGGCTGGCCCAATGGATGCGATGCAAGCGCAGCTGCGCATCCAACGCGCATCCAGGGCAGCGGATGCGCCCGCGCGCCGAATCCATCGCCCCCGCCAGGCCCGGGCCCGGCCCGGGGCACGCTCCTCAGACGCCGATGGATACGCACCATTCTCGAAACAAGGCAAGGTTGATCTCAAGGCGTGCTTGGAAGAGAGGGCGTCGGCTGCTGGCTGCCTGCCCCGTGTTTGCCTTGACCGCACAGCACGGCAAGCGCGCCAGTGCCAGCCCTTTGATCGGCTGATCGGCGCGGCGATCACGGCGGCGAGCGCACAGTCAGCCGCAGGACCTGCTTCGTCGTCGGCACGGCGCCCTGCGAGGCACAGCTTCCTCCTCTGCTGGGACCAGCCGAGACACTTTCTGCGCTAGATCGAGAGGACCCGCCTGCGCTGACGACCACGGGAGCCACCGGCTGCTGCAGACCATGGCGCTCGCAAGGGTGCTGCCCGCAGCGGCGCAGCCGACAGCAGGCAGGGCGTTCCTGCGCATATGCGCCCCTCGCACTCGCATCGCCTGGCCTCGGCTCCATGCCTCACCGCTGCCGCGCCCCGCGCTCAACCATCAGCACCGCTACGTGGCGGCTTCGGCAGCGGCTTCGGTGGCGGCTGGCGCGGCGCGGATCGCAAAGGCCAAGGCGCCCCAGTGCCCAGCCTGCGGGGCCGTATTCCAGACGGATCAGCGCACCGCGCCTGGGTACCTGAACGAGCAAAAGTGGAAGCAGGTGAACCAGGCAAACCTGGTCAGCGGCCTCCTGCCCATCGCCGACACGCACGCGGATAGCCCGGCCGACATCCCGGCGCTGGCAGGCGGTGGGATGCGCAAGGGCTCTGCGGCGGATGGCAAGCTACTGAGCGACGAGGCGTACCTGTCGATCGTTCGCGACATTGAGGATCCGACGCTTCGCGCGGTTGCCGCTGGGGAGAGAGTGTATGGTGCTGCTGACCCGGACGATGCCGAGCCGCTGCGGCCAGAGCAAGGCGCCGGGGGCGCGCTCGGCGCACAGGCGGAGTCCTTTGACGCGCTGGTTGCGGCGCGCACACGGCGGCGAGCCGAGCAGGGCCGCGACCGGGTGGTCTGCCAGCGATGCCACTCGCTCAAAAACTACAATCGCCTCGAGCGCCCGTGGAAGGAGGACGTCGTCTCTGACCCGCGGGTGCTCCGGTTCCTGCGGTACAAGCCGGGCATCCTTGTGGTCGTGGTGTGCGATATATTCGACATCCCAGGCAGCCTGATACCGCGCCTGGGCGAATTCGTTGGCGAGCGGCACCCGGTGATCCTCGTGGCCAACAAGGCCGACCTGCTGCCGCGCGACTACCACAAGGAGCGGGTGCTGATGTGGTTCAAGCGCTTTGCAAAGAGCCTCGGCGTCAACATCCGGTCGATCCACCTGGTCTCCGCGCTGAAGAACCTCGGGACCCGCGACCTGGCAGCCGACATCACGGGGCGCCGCAAGACGGGCCAGGACGTTTACATGGTTGGGCGGGCAAATGTCGGCAAGTCGGAGCTGATCAACGCGCTGCTGAGGATAAGCATCGGCGGGTCCGCGCACCGGGTGCTTGCGTCGCACGTCCCGGGGACGACGATGGGGCTGTACGGGATCCCGCTGCGCCGGTTCGTCAAGGCGCTGGTCCCTGTTGGCGACGCGGCGCCGCAGGACCGGCAGGCAAGCCTCTACGACACCCCAGGCATCTTTGGCAGCAAGTCCATCGTCGGCTACCTGACCAACGACGAGCTGGACATGGTCGTCTGCCGGAAGCGGGTGGCCCCGTTCACGTTCATCCTCGGCATCGGCCACTCGGTCATGCTTGGCGGGCTCGGGCGCATGGATCTCGTTGAGGGCCCGGAGCGGGTCTACGTGACGGTGTTTTCCGCTGTCCGCCCGCACTTCACGCGGATCGAGCGTGCAGACGAGCTGGTGCGGAGGCTGCAGGCCGGCGAGAAGACCATTCTGCGGCCGCCGGCGGGCGACGGCGAGCGGCTGCGGTGGTTCCCCCAGCAAAAGCTGGCGCTGGAGCACGAGTTCGCGGGGCTCCACCGGCGCCACGCCGCGCTGGACGTCGTGTTTGCAGGCGTCGGGTGGGTCGCAGTCACCGGCGAGTTCCCCAGGGCCAAGATACGTGCCTACTCGCCGTTCGGGGCCGGCGTCTGCGTGCGGCCGCCCATGCTGCCCTTCGAGTACAAACGGGTGTCGGCGCACATGTCCAGCATGCGCAAGACACCAAAGTAGGAGCCCGCTGCGCGCCCCCTCCTCCTCCTTTCCTACTTCCATTGGCGTTTCGTTTACGACCGGCTAGTTGGGCGGCGAGCGTTTACCGTTTCATTGAGGCATCTGCAGCTGCAGCAGGGTGCATTCGGCTTTCCAAGACATGCCGCCAATCGACGACGCAGAGATTCTCGCCCGCTACGGGCTCGGCAGCTTCACCGCCACGACGTTTGGAGCCGGCGACGCGGCCGGCGAGGGCGGCGGGAATGTGCGGCCGGCGAGCGCCCTGGGGCTGGAGGAGAGTCCTGACCTGCCGACGTCCGCGCCCCGGCGCTCAGCCAGAGGCCACAAGAGCGGCGGGGGTGGCGAGCACCAGCGGCGCCATGGCGGCGAGCGAGAGCGTGGCGGCGGCGGCGGCGGCGGCGAGGGCAACTACTACGAGGGGGAGGATGATGACGACGGTGACGACTATGACGACGACTACGATGACGACGACTACGACGACGACGACGAGCATGGCGGGCGGCGGCGGCGACACGACTTGGCGGCGGGCGGCAGGGGAGGCGGGTTTCGGATCCCGATCAGTGACCGCGACCCGCTACACGTGTACCGATCCGTTGCGGAGGTGCTGGAGGGCAGGGGCGACGGGCCGGCAATGGGCGACATGGCGTACCGCGCGCAGTTCAGCATCTCGAGCAAGGGGTTCTCGCCAGCCGCTTTCATGCAGACAGTGCACAACGACACGTCGTACGGAGACCTTGTGCAGGGCGCGCGGCTTCTGCGCGAGTCGGTGTCGCAGGGCACAGAGGCGCTAAAGATACTGGTGCACAACAACTTTGACCGCTTTGTCGACGCGCGCAGCAAGATTGACCTTTTGTACGACGAGATGAAGAAGCGCTCGCTGAACGACCAGGCCGAGTACGGAACGCGCGCCTTCAACCAGTCGCTGCAGAGCACAACGCGCAAGGCCGACGACATTTACAGCCCCATCATCGACCGGCGCGCGCGCGCAGAGAAGATCCGCTCGACGCTCAGCGTGATCGAGCGGTACAAGTTCTACTTCAGCCTGCCGTCAAGCCTGATTGACTACACACGCAAGGGCCGCTTCGACATTGCAGTGCGCGAGTACAAAAAGGGCCGGCAGCTGCTCGAGGCAGTGACGGACGACGGGGCGGCCGACGAGCCAGGCGGTGGCGATTTGCAGGGGACTCCGCTGAGCCGGATCTTCCAGCACGTTTGGAAAGAGGTCCAGGAGAGCGTGGTGGAGCTGCGCAATGCGCTGTTCCGGCGGCTCGGACAGGCCAGCCGCTCGTTCGGCGAGCAGGAGAACATCATCCGCCACCTGCTCGAGATCGACCCCGGCGACAAGGACCCGGTGGCATTCCACCTGGAGCACCAGCACATGTGGATCGTCGAAAAGCTGGAGGAGGACTACAAGGAGCACCGGCTCAAGGCGCTGCAGATGGGCGCGCACCAGCCCCAGATCCCGCCAGAGCGGCTCCGCGCGGCCGGCCGGCCCGCATCAAGCGGCGCAGGACCGGAGGCTGAGCTGTCGGCGGATGCCGAGCATCGGGCGGGCGAGCTGACGCGTGCGCTGGGCATCGAGTCGTTTGACGACTTTCCGGCGTTCTCGCATGGCCGCGACGCCGCGTTCCACGCATGGAAGCAGATATACGGCGCGGTGCGGGCGCTGTCGCAGACGCTGGTCCGGCGGCTGCCAGACTTTTGGAAGCTCTGCCAGGCGTACATGGAGGAGATGTACCAGAGGCCGGCGGCGCCGGGTGCCGGCCGGCGGCGGCGGCAAGGGGTGAATCTCGAGCGGGTATCAAAGTGCCACTCGCTGCTGGAGGGCATCATTGAGCGATACAGCCAGTACGTGCTGCGCCTGGTGGGGATCCTGGGCGAAAGCGACACGGTCGTCAGCCTCGAGTCGATGGCCCGCGGCAACATTGGCGCCACGCTGCAGCGCGTGCCGCAGGCCCACGCCTTGCTTGCGGGCCACTTTATGACGGCGATCGCGGAGCTGGTCGTCAACACGGCCGGCGACATCGAGGCCATTGACATGGCGCAGGAGCCGGCAATCATTCTCGCCAACCTGACCAGCCAGCTGAAGGCGGGGCTCATGCTCTTCCTGTGCGAGATGTGGGACCGCGACGCGCGGTCCATGTCGCTGCATGAGAGCTGGTGCCTGCACCACGGCACCGGGCACTGGCCCCCGCTCCACGTGCTCAGCCGCGACCGGCAGGGCGCAGAGGACTCGCCTGCCGCTGTCGCCGACACGATTGCCAACACGGAGCTCCTGCCGCTGTTCCTGCGGACGGCCCAGACAATTACCGGCCAGCTCGGCACAATCCAGGCGGTGTCGCTGCAGCCCGGGAAGAGCACGCGCACGGCGCCGCAGGGCCAGGCGCCCCACTTTGACGCCAGCTTCGACGAGGGCCAGCGCCAGCAGAGCGAGCGGTCGCGCGTGATGCACGACATGGCGATGGGCCGCGTGAAGCGCACGTTCTTTGGCACCATGTACTCGTTCTTGGACACGCTGCACGCGCTGGCATTCGGCGCGCAGCCCGGATCCGATGGCTGTGGCGACGCTGCGCCTGCCGCGCTCCAGCTGCCTCGGGGCCGGGGCGCGGTGCGGCGCCAGTCGTTCAGCCTGCCGCCACGGGGCTCCGGCGGCGGCGGCGGCGAGGCGGCGGCGGCGGCCGGGCGCAGGTTTACAGTCGCAGGCATGGGCCACCAGCTGGCGGGCGGGAGCAGCCACCACGGCACGAGCAGCTTCTGCCTGCTGGCGACGCTGTGCAATCTGGCAGCGTTCAGGCTGTTTGTGGTGCCAGATCTGCTGCACGCCAAGGCAGTCCGCTACACGTTCAAGCTGGATGTCACTGACGAGCTGCCGCGGCTGGAGAAGCTGCTGCGGCGCCTGGACGAGATGGTGTTTTCGTACTACATCCGCGACAAGGCCCAGCAGCTAGGCGCTATTGTGCGGCGCGGCGTGCTGATGGGCGGGTTTGGATGGGCAACGGCCGAGACGCCCAAGGACGTGCAGCCGTACGTGTCGGAGGCGCTCCTTTTCCTGGTGTTTACGCACGCCGAGATCATGGATCTCATTGCCGAGGTCGGGGCTGGAGCCGAGCACCACATGGTCAAGCAACAGCCGCTGACCAAGCGCGTCTTCCAGGCGCTCACCGCGGCGCTGGCCCAGGACCTGCTCGAATGCATCCGCGCCGTCGACGTCTTCAGCGAGGGCGGGATGCTGCAGTGCGTGCTCGAGACGCTGGTCATCAGCCAGACGCTGCAGATGTACATGACGGCGCCGGCGACCGAGTCCTTCCGCCTGCTCCACGCCTATGTCCGCGCCGCCCACGATCGCGCCCAGGAGCGGGCGCGGAAGCTCGCTGCGCAGCAGGGCCGCGCGCTGCCTCAGCCGTCCGCGGGCGACCTGCGCGAGGAGGACGGCGTGGCGCTGTCGGCCAGCCACTGGGACACCATCCGCAAGCTGCTGCGCGAGTGCACGCGTCGGACGCAGATCCAGTTCCGCTGCTTCCAGCCGGGCTCGGCCCAGCAGCGGTAGCGGACCGCCAGCAGCGGCAGCGGGCCAGCAGCGGCAGCGGGCCAGCAGCGGCAGCGGGCCAGCAGCGGCGGCCAATCACCGCGACGCGTCGCGTCCCGCGCAAAGCAAAAGGGAACAATGCCGCCCGCGGAGCCAACGCGGCGCGCTCTGGCGTTTTTTTCTTGACACGCGTCGACGG
>JANBOI010000218.1:0-13217 GCA_027595825.1 Coemansia biformis
GAGCGTGGCGACGCGTGGCAAAAATGGAAGCAGGAGTTTGAAGGCGCCACTTGCTCATGATCCGCGTCCACGCTGATTAGATGCAGCTGCAAAGCAGCCAGTGGTGACATTGCAAATCAAGCTCGTTGTGTGCTGCGTCAGCGCCGCTCTGCTCTGCGACAACAGAAGCGCACAAACAAGTGGATGCACCAGACACGTTTTGATATGCCGCTGCGGTGTGGGCTGGATGTGACAGCAGCTAC
The DNA here is from genome assembly GCA_027595825.1 of Coemansia biformis. Taxonomy (NCBI): domain Eukaryota; kingdom Fungi; phylum Kickxellomycota; class Kickxellomycetes; order Kickxellales; family Kickxellaceae; genus Coemansia; species Coemansia biformis. The sequence goes on from JANBOI010000218.1 coordinate 243, forward strand.
TCTGCGCCGTGGTGCCGGGTCTGCTAACCACTCACGCGGCCGTGATGACGTATTTTGCACTTGCCTCCATGCCCATCGGCACTCAGTCCGACACTGTCAGCAGCGTTGGTATTACGTGGCATGGATGTGTCAGCTCAAATAGGAATCTGCGAAAGAAAGGAAAGAGAAGAGAAGCTAGGAACCAGGCGGCGCGCTAAATAGCACACATGCCTGTGGCTACATCATCAGTAGCCATCGAGAACAAAAAGCATGCGATTGCCAGCATTGCGGGGGGCGCCATAGGCGAAAGAGATGCCCAAGTTCAACTACAAGCCTGCACGCGGAGCCCAAAGGTCCAAAGCTAACGATATATCGAGCCCCATCTGGTCGTGGGCATGTTGCAATCGATGGTGGTTATGACATTGGCCAGGCCCAGCAAGAGAGGGCAAAATCATCTGCGAATGCAGTAGAGTCGTAGTCGAAGCACCAATAATAGAAAATCTTAGGCACGGCCAACCCGCACTAGCTGACAGCCGGGCTGCCGCTAGTGGTAGCCGCAGTGGCCAGCGGCTGCGACCCGTGGCGGCGCTCGTCAAAGGTCTTGCCGGGGCTGCCAGTGCCGGCAGGCGAAGCTTGGAGCGGCGCGTGTGCGACCATGCTCGTCCGGTGCCGGACCTTGTCGCCGGCCGGCGCGAGGAGCTCCTTGATCGGGAGCGCCTTGGACGGCGTGTGCTGGCCGTTCGAGTCGGTGCCGCGCCGCCCGCCGCCCGACTGCGTCAGCGACGGCCGCGACCCATCGGTCCCGACCGCCGCGGCGCCTCCAGAAGCCCGGGGCGTGTGCGCCGCGCCGCGGCAGCCCTCGTCGCTCTCGTCGCGGGGCGCCGAGATGCCGGTGACAGTTGTTGTCGACGAGTTCTCGCCGCCTGTTTCCTCGGGGATCGGCGGCGTCGCCTCATCCTGGATCTGCTTCAGCGTCTTTTGCAGCACATCCGCGTACGACTGGTACTTGATCAGCTCCTGCAGGATGTACTGCGCCTTGCGCTCCCAGTTCGAGAACGCGCGCTGGAACTGCTGCGTCTTGGGGAAGAACCGCTCGTCGATGCTCCCCTGCACTTTCTTGTGCGCCACCAGCTCCTCCTCGAGATACGCAATGTGGTGCATCAGCGTCTTGAGCTGCGCGGCTTCGTCCAAGTCCGAGCGCTGCATCGGGTTGTTGGGCGGCGCCCACTCGAGGATGTTGACACCCTTGCTCGCCTCGCGCTCCTCCATGATACGCCGCTCGTCCGCCGCCATAGCTGCCGGCGAGAGCACCTCGCCATGATCCTCGCGCAGCTCGCGCTCGTCAAAGCGCAGCGTAAAGTCGCCCGTGTTGTCCCACCCGTACTCCATGTTGTACACGCCGCCAATCATGTACGGTGCCTTTGACTCGCGCGCCGCCCAGTAGTTGCATGCGGCCACCCAGTCACGGAGCTCGACCTCTGACGCCGTCTGGAACAGATACACGCCGCCGCTCGGCAGCTGGAGCGCAAACACGTGCGGTCGCGACCGCGAGTACCCTGGCGGCGGCAGCATGTGCGTCATCGTGTGCCGCAGCGACACCGATCCCAGCTGCAGGGACGTGTCGGTCAGCTCGCGCCCGTCCGGGTGCCCGCCATGCCGCCCGTCCATCTTGTACATTGCGACTGTGCCCCGGTCGACCGACACGTAACACGTGCGCCACGCGCGGTGCGACGCCTTCTTGCCCGCACGCTCAAACAGGTGCTTGCGCACGAGCACGCCTGACCGGATATGCTGGTTCTCGATCGGCGACCGCATGTACGCCGCGTACGCGGACGACGGCATGTAGCCCATGCCCATCGACGCCGACGACGCCGACGACCGCATCATGCCGCCGCCACCAGCGCTACTGCCGCCAAAGTTGATCATGGACGATCCGGAGCGCTTGATGGCCTCTGCGCCTAGCGTCCCGACGCGCAGGTCCGGGTGATGCGGGGGCCGCTTCGGCATCCCGGCGCCTTGCACCGCGCCACAGCCGTCTGCGCCCATGTTCATCGATGTGATAGACTGCGAGCACTGTACCGAGTGCAGCGGCACGCTGCGGGCCGAGCTTGGCCGCCCGCGCCCGCCGGTGGCCCCTGTGCCCACCGACGAGTGCGAGTCGTAGTCCAAGTAGGCCGTGTGCGGGCCCTGCGGGTGCATGAGGTGCGACCGGCCGTGCATGGGCGGGGTCGGGTCAATCTCGAGCGAGTGCTTGCCGCCGCCCAGTGCCATGCTCGAGCGCATGTTGGAGCCGTAGAGCAGCTCGTGGCTGCCGTGGCCCATCTCGTGTGCTCCAGACGTGCCAGGCGCCCGCTGGTGCTGAGTCAGCTGGTGGTACAGGATGTTGGCATGTCGCGCAAACAGCGGCTGGCCGAGAGGCTTGTTTTTGATGCCGGTGTACACGTCCTTTAGGATGCTGGTGAGTTCGGCGAGGTTTGGCATCGCGTTGGCCGTGGTCGCCGCGCGGCCCACCATGCCGCCGCGCGCGTCCATCTCGCGATGGCTCGAGCTGTGGCTGGCGCCCGATATCGACGACCGACCGTTTGCGACAACCGGCGTCTCATCCAAGGAAAGCGTGCCCGAACGACTCCGTGCATGGGCGCCGCTGGTCGACACCTTGCGCCGCAGGCGGTCGAACGCCCGCAGCGACGACGGGCTGGACGCCGCGTGCGTAGCCGCAGGTGCGCCTGCCGCTGGCGCTGGCGAGCTTGCAGCAGCAGCAGCAACGGCGGCCGATGACGCAGCAGCAGCAGCCGCGAGTGCGCTGTTGTTGTTGGCAGCGTTGCCAGGAGCAGCACCCGAGCCGCTGTTGCTACTGCTGCTGCTCTCGAAGAACGAGAATCGCTTCCCGCGGCCGCCCATCAGACGCACCACGTCGCGCGAGGAGCGTGGCACTGTGGATCCAACCGGTGCCAAGCTCAGCGACGTCATCGAGCCCACCAGGCTGCGGAGGGTAGACGGCTCGGAGGCGCGGCCCTGGCCTGCATCGGCAGCGGCGCCGCCACCCGACGAGGGCTGGCCATCAAACACGCGCGGGCCAGCCGAGTGGGGCGTGCCGGCATCGGTCGCAAACGAGGCTGTGTGCGCGCGTGCTGCGTCCATCGACTGCTTGGACAGGTCCAACTCGGGCAGCTGGGGCGGCGGCGACCACATGGGTGGCTCTTCGGCCGGAGTGTCCTGTGCCGCAGCCACGGTGGTGACAGCAGCGTTCTGGAACTGGGCGATGGTGTCGATGGTGTTGCGCACGAAGCGGCTCCGGGTCATCCGGTCAATCGAGCGGATATCGGCAATGTGGAGGTCGGTGTTGAGCAACAGCGTGGAGTAGGTTACCGCGTGCGCGACGTCGGCGGACAGCAGCTTCGTGTCCTGGTTGCACTCGACATAGCGCTGCGCCAGCGCCACCAGCAGCCGGTCAATGACCTGCGACTCGCCGCGCAAAAAGATGTGCGAGCACAGCCGGCGAAGGCACTCGTCGATGCGCAGCCCCGCAAAGTCGTAGCACGCAATGTAGTAGCGCAGCGTCAGCGCATTGAATATCTCGCGCTTGCCAAGCCACTCTGCATGGTCGACCAGCGCCGGCACGTCGACTCCCTGCAGGCGCTCCGGCCGCGCCGGCTCGGGAGACACGGCGGCACTGGGCTTCCGCCCGGCCACCTGGCTGCCGTATAGCGCGCAGTAGTAGTCCTCCAGATCGTACAGATACTGGCCCATCGCGCGGGCCAGCGTGCTGTTGTCTTCGCCATCGGCAGCCGCGGCGGCCGGCGCTGCCTGCGCGTCGGCCTCGGCTACCGCCGGATCCTCGAGCGCCGCGGATGCGCCCGACAGCGACGGTGTGGCCTCCTGTGGCTGGTCGCTGGCAAACATTTTGACGGGGTTGTTGGGTGAAAAGCGCATGCGGCTGCCGGGCGAGACGCTGTCCAGCGACGGCGCGCGGGTGCCTCGTGTCTGGACGGGCGCCAGCTGCGAGCGAGGCTTGGTGGCGGCCGCGTCCGCATGGCCGTCTGCGGGGGCTGAGGCGCCCGCACCGTCAGCCTCCGGCAGCGCGGCTCCGCTGGCAGCGCCACCCGGCGCACGCCGGCTCACGCTGCTGCGGCTGCTACCGCTGAGATTACCGGTGCTGCCAGCCGCGCCAGCGCCCGAGCCGCCGCGCGTGTCGTGCTCCGCCAGCACGCGCGAGCGATACAGCGGCACCAGGTCGCTGTCGTCGTCGCTAGGGGCAAGCTCGGCGCCGTCGGGCGCGTCTGCGGCGGCGCTGTCGTGCTTGAGAGCGTCCGACAGCGAGCCGTCGGGCGGGCCGGCTTGCTGCGACGCCGCGTCGTACTCGTGCCTGCCAGCGGCATCGGCAGGCAGCATCGGCTCGTAGTAGGTGCTGGCCATGCGGGCATCGCCCGTCGTCAGCTGCGAGTCAATCGACGAGTTGCGCCTGCGCTGGGCGGCGGCGCTGGCACGCAGCCCGCCGGTGCCGCTGTCCGCGACAGAGTCCGGGGCAAACGCCATTGTAGATGCGGGGTGATCGCTGTGCATGCCGCTGATGCAGCCAGAGGCACTGGATGGCCGGGCTGCAGGCAGGGCACTGGCCGAGCCGTGGGCTGTCGCTATCGCCGCTGCCTGCCGATCGGCGCAAGGCGTATTGTTGGCCACGCGACAATCTGCGGTGCTCTTTGCCAGTGCAGCGGCCCTGGGCGGGGGCTTCTGGTCCGGCTGCTGGTCCTGCAGCAGCAGCAGCTGCTGATCTATCGGCTGCTGTGTCGGCCGCTGCTCCAGCGACGGCTGCTCGGGCTGGAACGTGGGCTCCTTGGGGCGCGGCGACGGCGGGAGGTCCTTGTTGGTGAGCAGCTGGCTCTGGAGGACGGCGCCGAAGCGGGGGTCGTTCGGGTTCAGGCGCTTGGAGAACCCAATGGTCTCGGCAAAGCCCGAGGACGTCGACTGCTGCTTCCGGATGATGTGTGAGCGCCCCGCGGCCGACGAGGATTCCGGCGACGGGTCTCTCTAGAGGCCGGGCGGCAGAGGAAGCAGGCAGGCAGGCAGATGGGGGGGCGTGGACGGGCGAGTCAGCGTGGCGGGCAGAGAATAAATGGCTGATCGAGGAAAAGGAACGCCGAGGGCGCGCGCGAGCGAACGGGCGAGGGGCACCGCAAAAGAGGGAGAGTTCCTTTTTGGGTTCCGCATGACAAATAAAGGCACGCACGCATGGCCGAGCTGGTCCGACCAGACACGCGGCTGCCAAAGCGTAAACAAATGAGCTTCCCTCCAGCAGTAATGAAACGAGGGAGCGCGCGCTGCTCCCCGCTTCTTTCACAAGTCTGCCGGGGGAGTGCCGCCCAGTGCCCCGAAGAATAGGGGCCGCCGCCCCTCCCTCGTTCGTCGGCGCAGGCGGTCGAGCGGCGCCACGCAGGCCGGCGGGCGGCCGCGGGTGCTTACCTTGTCGTCGTCCGCGTCCTTGCGGCCGGATCCGCCGCGGAAGATGCTCCAGAACGACGGCTTGCGCATCTTGCTGCCGTCGCGCTCGCCCGGCTCCTGCGGGCGCAGCCGGGGCGACTGCGACGGCTGCGTCCACGCGGCGCCAAAGCGGGCCCGGCTGCTGGCCGCGGACGGCTCCTGCCGCGCTGCGCCACCCTTGGGCGGCGGGGTCATGATTGTGCGTGCGGCTGTGCTATCGCCGAGGCGGTCGCCCGTGTTGGCAGTGCTCCCGCGCCGGCTGTTGCTGGGGGCGCTCTCGATGCTGAGCCGCCCGCCAAAGACGCTGTCAATGAGCCGCTGCGACTCGTCCGAGAGGATTACTGAGCTTGCGCGCGCGCGGAGCGTGCCGCCGGGCTACAGCGGAGGCGCGGTATCAGCGCGTGTTAGCAGCGGGGATTGTCCCAGGGACACGGCCGCGGGGTGGCGTGCCGCGGCACCAGCGGCCAGCGACCAGCAGTGATGATCGGGTTCAGGGCGCGGGCGCAGGCGCTGGCGCAGGCGCGTGGCGGGCTGTGGCGACGGCAAATCGGATGTCGCCGCGCGAGGGGGAGCGCGGCTTGGTGCAGTTCCCTTTTGGGGAGCCGATGGTTCCTGGCAGAGCCGGGCGCGCCTATTCTGCGCGCGGGAGGCCCGATGCCTGGGCACAGGCGGCCGGCGTGGCGGCGGTGTGTACCTAGGCCAAGGGTGAGGGGGTGTGCGGGTGCGGGCGCGGGCGCGGGCGGTGGCGCGAGGCAGCACGGCGCGTGGCCGGGCCGGCGGTGCAGGGGGCGTTCGGCGCTGGAAGACCCAAAGAGCCAAGAGGCAGCACCCAGAACAAAAGAGGAAGCGCAAAAACGTGCGTGGAAGGCAGCCGGCAGAGCAGAAAGCAGAAAGGGAAGCGGAAGGGGAAGGTCACGCACGGAGCGCCCTGGCCTTTGCAGGAGGATGCGGCGGCGGGAAGAATGAACGTCGACCGCAGACCGCTGGCAGTAGCAGGGCTCTCCTGGCCAGCCCAGAGAATGGAGCTCCGGCCCAGGGTGCCCGCCGCCTCGCTACGCGCCCGGCGGCCGCCCGGCGGCATGGACGAGAATGGCCGATTGGCCCGCGACGGCGGCGCCCCGGACCGCCTCGCCGCCGGAACGTAAACAATGCACAGACCGCGTTATGCGGTCCTGCATGGCGACAAGCGAAGAATGATGCCACCTGGGCGGGCTCTGCCACTTACCACTGTGCTGACGGCGGCGCCGTCGCTGTCGTAGCCGCTGCCTGCCCGCGCCCGGGCCGAAGGCGTGCGTGGCGGTACCGCTGGGATGCCCCACTGCTCCAGGACGCCCGTGGGTGCTGCTGGTGCTGATGTGTGGGCCACGCCATACGCGTCATCATCGTCCGGCGCGCTGCTGATGTCGCTCATGCGCGCGGGCCCTGCCGGCGGCAGGCCGTGCTCCAGCTCAAACTGCATGTTGATGTGGAAGCCGTTCGCATTTGTGTTGCGGCGCAGCCCGTCGAATGCCGCGATGCTGTCTGCGCCAGAGCCAACGGACGCAGACTGCGCGTGGAACTTCCTCTTTCCCGGGTGGTCCTTGGCGGCCACCACGGACCGGAGCACGGACGTGGTGCTTATCAGCGCGCGCTGCGCGTTGAACCGGCGCTCGGCGGCATTCAGCGGCGGCAGCGCAGGCAGGTCGCCGGCGCCGCCGCACGTCAGGATAGGCGTGCGCACAACTGCTTTCCCGCCGTGAGTGTCAATGACGCGGATCTCGAACCCCCGGAGCTCCGACTGCGTCCGCGCATGCTGCTGGTGGTGGTGGCGGTTGTGATGGTGGTGCTGCCGCCGGCGTTCGGGGCCGCGCGCCTTTGCGTGACCGGCAGTCCTACCAGTGGTGCGGGTCGGCGCTGGGTATCCGGCGGCATCGCGCGGCGTGCTGGTGCTGTCACCGTCCGGACGCCTGACAAACAGCTGCCCAGTCGGCGTGTTTTCCACACTCACACCGCCGACCTGCTTTCCTGGCTCCACGTCCTTGTCGTGCGAGTGCGCCGCGGTGTCGAACGACAGCTCCAGACCCTTGCCCGCGTCAACAAGCGTGCAGCCGATGCCAAAGTCGCGCCCGGGCTCCGCAGGCGCTTTGTCGTTGCCGCAATCCCGCAACAGCGAGTGTATCGGGTGCTGCTGTTGCTGCCGTTGTTGCTGCTGCAGACCAAACATCAGCCGGGATCCGGGCTGCCCTAGCCTGCGGGTGGTTGCCGATCGCCGGAGTCCGGCTAGCTGTCTTTTGGTCCGCTTGCGATCAGCGCTGGGGCTTTCGTTGCTGCTGTCACTGTAGCCCGACCGCTGGACTACAGAATACGGCAAGGCGGAGACGGGGAGGGCACGGTCTGGGCAGAAACATGAGTATGCGTGTGTGTGCGAGCGTGAAAGCCAAAACGCATGCGATCCAACACGCCGCGGCGTCTCTACTTGCAGGCCACGCCGGTCGATGCAGGCGAGCAGCAAACACAGCTACCACGGGCGGCGCCGTGTCCATTGTGCCCGGACGGCGGGTCCCGCAACTCAAAGCAGACAATAGTCGAGCCAGGCTCAGCCTGCATGACAACCAGCGCGCCCAAACAGGCTAGAGCCAAATGGAGGGCGGCGGACTGGCCGCTGGCTCCCCCGCTGGCTGTGATTCCCACACCCGCGGAAATGCAGCACCCGCCGAGTGTGGGTGGTCCGACGAGCAGGGCCGGGCCGGACCGCGGTCTGGCGTATCCCGAGGCTGCGGGGAGCCGCAATGGCAGCCGGCCGGCCATGCCATGGCGCACATGCGGTGGCTGTCCCGCCCAGGCGGCAGTGCAGGACCGGAACCCCCCAGCACTCCTTTCTACAGCGGCGGGCGGCTGCGTCCCCCCCCCCGCTGCGGCCAGCGCGGCTGGGAGCGCCGTCTGTGCTCCAGCAGGCGCGCCCTTTGCGCGGCTCCCCCCGGTTCCTCAGCGAACGTGCGCTGTGGCGTGCCAGAGGAAGCTGGCGGGGCGGAGGATGGCGCTTCAACAGCGTCGCCGCAAGCGCACGTACAGAAAGAAGCAGCGCAATTCGGACTGCGTGTGGCGAGTGTGCGGGTGGGGCGCGCGGCGTGTGGCGTTTGGAGCGGAGATGAATTCGAGGAGCGCAGTGCAGGAGAGGAAGCGGCGAGGGGATCGGGCGAAAACAAAAGAAGGGAGGTGAGGCGCCGGGCTGCGCCGGCCTGGGGAAACGGGGAGTTTGGGCTGTGGCGGGCCGGCTGAAGCAAGCGCAGAGCTGCAATGCGCGGCCCTTGTGTACACACAGGTAGGCCGGGCGGCTGGCTGATATTCATTTGGCGCCGATCCCAAGCGGCTGAACCTGCACGCCAGCTGTGGAGGGAAGGATGGACTGGGGAGTGACCGACCCACGCACGAATGGAATCGCCGCATTCATACCACTGCTTTGGGCGACCCCATCCGCATGGCCTCGTGCCAGCATGCACATCAAAGGTTCTTGGCGTTACTGCTCCCCCGTCCAGCGCATGCGCAGCGGACGGCACCCGGCACCTGGTACCGGGCTGCCGGCCGACAACAGGTCGCGGGCAGGGTTGGAGCCGCCGGCCGGCCGAGACTCACATGTGCTGGTGCTGGGCGTCGGCCACTGCAGGTTGCGCGATGCAGGAATACATGCAGTGAACGCCATAGCGGGCGCGTGGCGGCGTGAGGTCGTGCGGCGTGCAGGCAGATGATCCATTACCAGATACGGCGGGCTCAGCGGTGCGGGGCGGGACTGGCGGGGCGGGCGGGACGCCCTTTATATGCTCGGCGCCGCTCTGCTGCGCGCAGCCGCAGGGGCGCGCGTCTGTCGGCCGCCCCGGCCCAGGGGCTCGCCGCACGCACAATGCCATGCGCGCATGGATCGCCTGGACGCCGACGGCCGGCTCCTATGGCTCCGAGCTCCCCCCCGGCCAGCGGCACAATCGTGGATCCACGCAGCACACGGCTGCACGAAACTCCCCGTCCCCCCGTGGAACAATACCGGCGGACAACCGCCCGGTTCGTCGACGCTGCAACATATAATAGTATCAGGCAACCAGAGCTCTGACGAGCCGGCGTGCCAGCTCGTGGAACCTGCTGTGGCTAGACTATCGAGATCATCTCGTCGCGGCCGGCCCCGACGCCGATCCACCTGACCGGCACGCCAATGTCCTGCTCGATGAAGCGCACGTAGCGCTGGCAGGTCTCGGGGAGCTCGTCGAACGTGCGGCACTTGCTGATGCTCTGCTTCCAGCCGGGCAGCGTGACGTAGTTGACCGTCACCGTCGCCAGGTCGTCCAGGTCCGCCGGGAACGACGTCACCTCCTTGCCGCCCATCGTGTACGACACGGCCACCTTGATTTCGTCAAACACGTCCAGCACGTCGAGCTTGGTCAGGTTGATGCTGGTGTACCCGTTGACCATGGTCGAGTACCGCAGCACCACCAGGTCCAGCCACCCGCAGCGCCGCGGCCGCCCCGTCGTCACCCCGTACTCGGCGCCCTCGTCGCGCAGCCGCTGGCCCACCTCGTCCACCAGCTCGGTCGGGAACGGCCCGCCGCCCACACGCGTCGTATACGCCTTGGCCACCCCGATCACGCTGCCCACCTTGCTGGGCGGGATGCCCAGGCCCGTGCACACGCCGCCCACGCCCGTGTTGGAGCTCGTCACGTACGGATACGTGCCAAAGTCGAGGTCCAGCATCAGCGCGTTCGCGCCCTCCACCAGGACCCGCTTGCCCTCGCGCAGCGCCCGATGCAGGTACTCCACCGAGTCGATGACGTACGGCTTGAGCCGCGCCGCCAGCTGCTGGTACCGCTGCAGCTCGGCCTCGACGTCGTACCCAAAGTCGCCGTAGCGCCGGTAGCGCGCGGCCACAATCGTGCGCAGCCGGCTCTCAAACTCGGCCGGGTGGAACAGATGGTGCACGCGGATCCCCGACCGCGACGCCTTGGACGAGTACGCCGGCCCGATGCCCTTCTTGGTCGTGCCGATCGACCCGCGCCCCAGCTCGCCCTCCTTCAGCCCGTCGACCACCTGGTGGAAGTCAAACACCAGGTGGCAGCGGTCCGACACAAACAGCCTCCCGTCGCAGTCCAGCCCCTGCGCCTCCAGCGCCTCCAGCTCCTCAAAGAAGCTGGGCACGTGCACCACCACCCCGGACCCAATCACCGACACGCACTCGGCGTTGACCAGCCCCGACGGCAGCATGTGGAACGCGTACTTTACGCCGCCGACGATGATCGTGTGGCCCGCGTTGTTGCCGCCCTGGCAGCGGACGCATACGTCGGTGTCCTTGGCCAGGATGTCCACAAGCTTGCCCTTGCCCTCGTCGCCCCACTGCGTGCCGAGCACGACCGAAACCTTGTTGTCGTTGAACTCGACCATTGCTGCTGGATTCCGCAAGTGAAGGGAGGCGTCCTGGTATGCCCCCGTCCGCTGTCGATGAAGGGGGAGAGACGGTGTGTCTCACGTAACGGCAAAGCGACGCTTGCGCCCTGAAGCGGTGAATGGATCAAGAGAGAAGAGAGCCATTGGCTTCGCCCCCGGGAAGAGTCGCGCGCGCCGCTGCCCCCTTTTATACCGCGCGCGGGGCGCGCGCGATATCGGTATCGTGGCCGCTATCTCCCCAACGCCCGTGCTCAGAGTCACATCCGCAGCGCCAGTGCCTGGCCTCGCCACCCAATCCGCCCGCCCGCGTGGCTGCGCTGGGAGCGGCTCGCCGCGGCGGCTCCCCCACGCGAGCCGCCGAGCCGGCCCGGGAGTGGGGATTTTCAGTGGGCGTGTTGGGTCGCAGCGGCGGAGGACTGCGCAGCGGCTGCCTGCTCTCTCCAGCTCCCCTCCACCCTTGCACCCTTCCATCCTTCCACCCGCTGCCCGACGCCCGCTGGAGACGCTTTTCAGACGAGCGCTCCGACGAATCCTCGCCGGCTGGCCACGCCCGCCAATGACGGTCCCCACAGGTCCCGCTGAGCGGCCTGCGCACTTTACCATGACGGAGGACGAGGTCATGGCAAAGTTCCCGGCGCGGGCGCGCGGGTTCGAGCTGCTGCACAAACTGGGCAACCCCAAGCACGTTGTGGCACCAATGGTCGACCAGTCCGAGCTCGCATGGCGGACGCTCTCGCGGCGGTACGACGCACACCTCTGCTATACGCCAATGTTCCACGCAAAGTCGTTTGCCGACGAAAAGGCAAAGTACTTCCATGAGCAATGGCAGACGGATGGCGAGGACCGGCCACTGGTCGTGCAGTTTTGTGCCAACGATCCGGATATTCTTCTCAACGCGGCAAAGCGGATCGAGCACATGGCCGATGCAGTCGATATAAACCTGGGCTGTCCACAGCACATTGCGCGCCGTGGCCGGTACGGGTCGTTTCTGATGGACGACTGGGACTTGGTCAGCCGGCTCATCCGCCGGCTGCATGAGGCGCTTGCGATTCCGGTGACGGCCAAGATCCGCGTGTTCCCGGATGTGGCAAAGACCGTGGCGTACGCCCGGATAGTCGAGGCCGCCGGCGCACAGATAATCACCGTGCATGGGCGGCTGCGTGAGCAAAAGGGCCACAAGACGGGGCTCGCTGACTGGGCGCAGATCAAGGCGGTCAAGGACGCCGTGAGTGTGCCCGTGTTCGCCAACGGCAACATCCTTTACTTTGAGGACATCCAGCGCTGCCTCGACGCGACGACTGCCGATGGCGTCATGTCGGCTGAAACCAACCTCTATAACCCGGCTATCTTCTCGGGCAAGGTGCTGCCCACGTGGCAGCTGGCCCAGGAATACATGGAGATCTGCCGCGAGATCCCAACAAACCAGTCATACATCCGCGGCCACCTGTTCAAGCTCTTCCGCTACAGCCTGCCCATCCACACCGACCTGCGCCAGCGGCTGGTCGAGGCCCGGACCATGGACGAGTTTGCCGGCTGCGTGGAGGCCATCAAAGTCCGCCTCATGGCGGATGCTGCTGCCCAGAGCTCGCCATTTGACCTCGACGCTTTCGAAGTCGACGAGTTTGGCTACCGCAAGTACCCGCATTGGATCTGCCAGCCGGCGCTGCGATTTGAGCATGACAAGGAGCACTCCAAGTCAAAGCGCCTCCTCAACGAGGCCCAGGCCGACCCGAAACCAGCAGCCTCTACCGCCGAGCAGACCACTGAAGCTGCCGACAGCGAGGCCAATGCCGGCGGGTCAGCAGAGGACGATGCTGCTGACTGCAGCACAAAGCGGCAAAAGACTGCCGCCACATAGCGCCTTCATGGTGGATCCACCGCAGCAAAGCTAGCGGCAAAATCATTTCAATGAAGTCCTAGGCCAGCTTTTAAGTAATCTAGAGGGTGGCCTAGTAGAATACTATGCTTTGGAATGGTCAACTTGGCTCAGGAACAAGGACAAAAGAGAGAGTAGATTCAATGCAGCGTGGCCTCCAACTAGGGAATCAAAGAAATGCATGAACAACATACCAAGGGCTACGTGGCCCACCATGGGCCCTACCCGAGATCCCTGCA